>VZSF01006622.1:27510-83371 GCA_013398295.1 Chionis minor
AAAAAAAAAAAAAAAAAAAAGAGTTAAACAAAGTCCCCTTGTAGTGCGGATGACTTTCTGGCTTGTCAGAAACACACCTCTCCAAGCCTTTTCCCTGTAGATCATCCAAAAGCGTCTATTAAAAAGTGCAGGGCTTGGGGATGTCAGCAGGCAGCCAATCAGACCGCATGGCCCAAGGTAAGGGATGAGTCTCAGCTCAGGGCTGTCAATCACGCTCTCCTCCCCCTCCACCCCACAACTTTGTTCCTAGCCTTTGCTTCCACAGACAAACCCTCTTTGCAAGGGACTTTACTGGGGTGGTGAGATTTTTGGTGTTCGGGTTTGGGTTTTTTTCAATTTTTTAAAATTTTGAGGTGTTTTTTTTTTTTTTTTTTAATTTCACTTAGAAACCCAGGATGTACAGACCCTGCTTCTGGCTTGGCATGCCAAGGCTTTGCAAGGTAAGGATGAAGGATGACTGTAATTGCGCTTAATCTCATGGTGGGGGTGAGATAGACAACTTATTTTTTAGATGGAGAGGGACGTGAATATTAACCCTTGCAGGAGACAGAACTAATGGGAGCACCAAAGAGGCAGAATAAACCTCTGGAAGTGTTGATGTGAGCCATGTGGGCAAAACTGTTTATAAACTTTAAATGAAACCTGCACTGCCCAGGTTTTTCAAAGCGTGGGGGTGGGATGGATGGAGGGGGGAAAGAGTGGCAGCCTGGTTTTTGCTGGAGAAAAGAAAGCCATGTTGTGTGGAGAGTGGAGCAGGCAGAGAGAAAGATGTCCCGTTAATTAATTTCTTGTAAAGTGCATCTCTGGATGCCAAAAAATGAAAATATTATCAGAAACCCACACATGTAATAAAAAAAAAAAAGGATCACAAGCATTATCACTTCTCTGTAGAGGTTGCATGTTGCAAATAGACCCGGTAAAGATTTTCCTTGGAAATCCTTGGTGTTGCACAGAGACGCTGTTTTTACAGGAGCTATTGTGTCGGAGAAGGAGAGCTAGGGGATGAATCAACAGAATGGGACAAAGAAATGGGAGAAGCCAAAAAAGGTGCTTTCACTCATAAAGTGTACTCAACAATCCCCACTCTACTGCCTGGAGCTACCCAGTTTATAACCACCTGGAGATGAGGTGCTTTAGGAGCAGTCAGCAAACCAATCAATTTATTGCAGAGCAATGGCTGTAACAGGGGTCCAAGGTCCTGTCTTTGGCAGCCCAAGGCGTTAAATGGTTTTGGAAGTTCCAGACCTTCTCCTGATACAAACGGCTCTGGGTACAAATGCGTTCCTTGTTGCTATCTAACTACTGGGAGGCACCTGCCTCATGCCTCTGTCCCTGATTCTAATTCTTATTGATTTTAGTGTGCTTGGACACTGAGTTAGTGCAGAGCTGTTCTCTTAAGTGGCAATTGGTTTCCTGGCCATCATGCCTCCAAGAGCACCAGTTCACTCTGCACCTTACCTCGTCATCAGTCTCTGCATCTACTGCAAGGACTATGAGGTGAAGCTTCTCCAAGCTTAGTCCAATGGGTTTTTCAGCTGTCCGTGACCCATCATAGATGTTAAACGTGGCTTGTTCCTCCTGTGGGATTTCAAAACCCAGAGGGTATATTGGGTGTGCTCTATCCTGGCAAATCTCTTAGCTGGCACCCAGCTATATTTTATTGAACGCAATCATTTGGGTTTAAGAAAGTGCTGATTTTCAAATGAGCATTTGGAGACAGATAGATTTAATCTGTTCCACTAAACTACATGGGAATCTTCCCCAGATCTTGAACTCTACTGTCCATGTTTTTAGCTCTGAAGCATGGACCCTGGCATAGGCCTGACCTGGCCAACTTGCACAGCCCTGAAGAAATTTTAGTCACAATTTGGCGTTAGTGTGGAACAGCAACTATTCCAAACAGATCCTTAAGATGTGACCCACCTCTTCTGGAGGTTAAGTGAGTTTAGCAGGATGGGTGAAGGTGGTCCTGTGTCCCTGTCTCTCTGGTTCCAGTGCCAGGGAATGGTCAGAGGCACTTTTAACTTACTGCTTAAAGTAAGCCATGGAGCCTGTGAATTGTCACTACAGAGCCTATAAGTCTATCTAACAAAAGCAGACCTTAAATAGCTGCACAGGGTTGTACCTCTATTGGTGGATGTCTTGGAGGTGCAGCATAAGAATTAAAAGTACTGAGTGAAAGCACTTCCATCACAAAAATGTCAAACTGTTAAAGAGCAGCAAAAGGGCAGACTGCAGCGAAATATCTGAGGTGATACTACAGGTGACTGACATCCCATGGAAAAGGACAAAAAATGCCCAGCACTGCAGAAATCCAGCAGGGAAAACTTTTGAAATCTGAACTGAATTGTTGGTTGGACCGTATGTAGGTACTCAGGCAGACAACAGAGAAAAAGGATTTCCGCATGATCAAGGTCCTGGTGGTTGGGATATTCCTGTCCATCAGACACTGGGGAGCATTACAAAGTGCGCTTTATCCATTTCTTGATGCTAGGATTTATGCATCAAGCCAACAAAGTGCTGCTTCTGCAGACAACCAAGTGGAGAAAGCATCCCAAGACCCAAACCCCAGAGACTTTACTTGCTGTTGTGCATTGGGCAGGGATCTATGTTGCCTCAGGAAGTGCTGCAGTATAAAAGCAGCCGAGATGCTAAAGCACTCACCCCAGTAACTGCCCAACATCATATTGGTGTGGCCACAGACAGGTTTTGAAACATGAACAGCGTGTTGGTAAAGATTTGATCCTCAGCAGACTGCAGTCAAGGGAAAGCTGTCTATAGACTCGAACTGATATGTGATGAAGTTTCACCAGTTACCTGCCCTTCCACACCTTTTAACTTCTCCCATCCATTGCTCTCTTTGTCTGCTCTGAACATCATGGACTATTTGTCCCAGCATCATGAGGAATTCATGTTGTCCTACCTTTCGGGAAGAGACCGTGATTCAAGTGTGCCTGCAGTTGCTTTGGTGTGGAGATCCTGGGAGATCATGGGAGCAGAAGGTACTTGTTGTCTCTAACCATGTGACTCATAGTGACTCTTGGCTCCAAGATTCCCCCACTGAAATGAGTAGAAAAAAGAGTGGGAACCAATGGCAGGTTTCAGTTGTGTCTTTGGTAGCATCAGCCTAGATCCCCAAAGCCTTGAAATGGCAAGTGTGTCTCACCAAGGAGTATGACCTGTCTCACAGGGATGAAGACTATGTTGTCTGCGAAATTAACAGACTTACTTTCAGCCTTCTCTGCTGTGAAATGAAAACCTGATGTGTACATGCTAAAATTATCCTGGGGATATTTCATACTAACCTGAACAAATATTTATAAGTTCTACAGCAAACATTAATTTTAAATGTAATTTCTAAGAGCAAATGACAGAGTAATCCAAAAGAGTGCAATTTCAAAATTTCACTCATAGATACCTCCTTGTGCTGCTGACTGACAGTTTTATTTACTGAGGATCTTTTCAATCACATTGGTCTGTCTAGTTTGGTAATACTGACTCTTACAGACCAGTTTCAGAAATGAAAAAAAAATTGAGGAAACCAGAAGTTTCTCAGGAAAAGTCCTGTTGCCTTTACAATGTCAGTATAAAGGTCCTTCTGTATTGTGCTGACATTGTAGGACTGCAAACTCAACCACTGTAGGTGCCAAGGGATCATTTGGTTTGTTCTAATGATACTTTAGCAAAGGATCATTGTAATCACATTGAAAACATGCCTCTCCTTCCCCTTGGCACTCTAACTTTTGTCATGTTTCCTTCTTCTAGCTTTTCTTCCTTCCTCTGTTAGAGTCTACCAGCAGGAAGAAACGAAGCGCCTGGGGAAGGTGACGGGACCATGGAGTCTCCTGGGTTTGTTCTCAGCATGTTTTTCAACATACGAGCCACAGATGAGTGTGAGACACCAGGAACTCAAGCCCTTCCTGGTGCCGTTCAGCTGCCCTTGGTGGAATTCCCCCATGCTCAGTGTGAGACGAAGAGGATGACTCAAACCGCACAGTGAAGGGCAAGAGATGGATGACTGAGGGTTGCTGCCAACAGAGGGGGTTTAGACACCTGTTTCGGTGTGTTGGGGAAGACAGGGAATGTACAAGACCATGGCGCAGTGCTAAGCAATGGCATCAGAGTGCTTGATTTGCAGATCAACTCCTGTTCACTGGTGGAGGGTGGCTTATGTGTGTCCTAGACATTCAATTGCACATTTGGGCACTGCTGGGCATGGCCAGAAAGAGAAACTCAGAAGCTGGATCCCTTGCGACCATCGTCCTTTAGGGGGCTTCAAGTATGTAAAGAGCTAAAGAAATCTTTTCCCAAAGCATGAAGGAGACATCTGAGGCCCTTCCACCTCAAATGACTCAAATATTGTGTGTTTCTGAGGACTGTGTTTGCTGCTAACTTATGACTGGTAGCGTTAACATTTCTCTCTAAACTTACCTGTTCCTCAGTTTTATTGGTCAAATCTCTTCTCTCCTGGATTCTTATGTTCCCTCTGGCTCTAACAGACTGTCTTTTCTGCTCTTTCTGGTTCTTCATGCCTCAGTTCATGTTAGCTGGACACACCAAGGCAGTCATTACCAGGAAAGAGCAATCCTGTACTAATGGCTGAGCAGTGATTTAAGGAAGGGCCTCTATGGATATTACATAATTTCTGATCTTCTTTGGAAAGGAACAGAGAACAGGCTGAGAGTGTTGGGGGTGCTCAGCCTGGAGAAGAGAAGGCTCCAGGGAGACTTTACAGCCCCTTCTAGTATCTGAAGGGGGCCTACAAGAAAGCTGGAGAGCAACTTTTTACAAAGGCATGTAGTGATAGAACGAGGGGTAATGGCTTCAGACTGGAAGAGGGGAGATTTAGATTAGATATCAGTAAGAAATTTCCACTCTGAGGGTGGTGAGTCACTGGCCCAGGTTGCCCAGAGAAGCCGTGGTTGCCCCATCCCTGGAGGTGATGAGGCTTTGAGCAACCTGGTCTAGTGGGAGGTATCCCTGCCCATGGCAGGGGGGGGTTGGAACTGGATGATTTTTAAGGTCTCTTCCAACCCGAACCATAGAATTCTATGATTATATGATTCTACATTTCCATGTATCTTCTCAATGCACTCCATCACCAATGGTCTAGGAGGTACGCTCCAGCATGTTGACATTGCATGGATTGGCCTAGCATGCCCCTCACTCTTGTTAGGTTCCTCATCTCCATGTTTACTCCAGCAAAACTTTAATGCTGTCACCAAGTAAGCTCATGGCTTATGCCTGCCTGGTGTCTCCAATGGAGCACTGCCTGAAGTTGACCTGTAAAGCTGTTGAGTGCCTGCAGGAGAGGTAGCCACAGGGCAAAGTATCCACTGTTACAAGAAAATGGATCTTCATCTGTTCAGGTGAGCACCATGATGTTGTTTCTACTTGGTATTCTTTTGGAATTTCCCCTTTGCTGAAGAGACAGGTATAAAGCGAGGAAACTCAGACTCTAGCTGAAAGTCTGGTGGCCCCTGAGAGGACATTAACAGAGAGCTCTGAGTTTAGCAAAACTCTTTAGCACTGTTTTTAGTGTTTTAGGAATAACTTTATCGCTTTATTTTTTTTCACTGCAAATAGCCTTACCTCACTCCAATTTTTTACAAACTATTCTAAGCTCACAGTATAGAAATCCTTCACTTGGGATGTTTTTTTGTCTTCCATTGACAATAGAAACTCTTTTGAACTGAACTTTTGCTGCAATATCCCAGAAGGTCTTGTGGCTAAGGGATTGGGACTGCTGTTTCGGGTTTTTTTGTTTGTTTTGTTTTGTTTAATTTTATTTTGTTTGGAAACAAAAGATTACTTTTTTAAAACATTGGTGGAGTAACCTGCTGTGGTAGCTGTAGTCATATCCAAACTCAAGAAACTTGAGTATTCTCAACTTTGCCACTGACTCCTCATATGATTTTGATGGCTCAGGTTCCTTACTGTCCCTGTATTTCTTGCCTGTAAAACTTGGGAAATAATTGCTTCTATGTGTATCTTATTATTTCCTTCAGGAAGGAACTGTCTCACTCTCTGTTTGTGCAGACCTGAGCTAGAACTTCAAGGGATAGCTATGAATCACAGGCTTAATAATAAAAATATTTTTTATTATTAACAATACTGCTGTTACTGAACACACGAGCAGAACTGGAATCCCAGACTTTGTATTTGAAGTGCAGATGGAATGATAAATGGTGCTCCCTGTGGTTTAGTTTTTTGCTCCTTTTTATTCACATATATCTTGTTCTGTGGCCGGGGGATCATAGGAAATATGTGAAGTGGAAATACTGACTGCTGGTTCCTCCACCATTTCTGGTAAAACAGAAATCTTCCAAGGACACTTTGTCTCAGTGCCTGGATGCCACTGAACTGGAGCTGCTGCAGACTTTGAATAAAAACATCTTTCTTTCACTGTCACCTACTTAAATTCCTTTAGCACCTCACAGTTCAAACTCTGGTTAGATTTTCTGATCTTTCCTCTATCTTGCTGTGGAGATGTTCCGAAAAAAAATCACCTAATGAAGCCCTAAGATGCATGGTTTTTTAGCGACTATGACAACTTGGAGCACAGGGAGCTAGCAATGAAACCCATCTCGAACTTCAGTAAACACAAGGACACAAATATTATGTTTGACTGGCACAGTTTTGCCTGAAACAGTGTTGGCCCACATTCTATCACGGGCCGACACTGCTTCAGCAATGGTCTTGGAAAGAGGCAGTACTTGTGATGAAGCTTTGAAGGCTTTTCTTAATCTTCTACTCTTCTATTGAAGTCATCCCTATTCCAAATCATACCTTCTGTCTTCTGAAGTAAAGGGAGATCCCAGCCTGATAGAGTAAGACACCTGGACAGCCACCAGTTTTTTGTTTTAAAATTATTTCCAGACAACTTTTAGGGTTCTGTTCTTTCTTCAGCTAAGCTGCTTTGGGCAGGCTAATGCCCAGTGCAAAAGGTCTCAGCGGGATTTCTTGCACATTGTTGTGATTTTTTTCTTCAACGTGAAGCAATATCTCAGGATACAGGAGAGGTATGACCAGGATGGCTGACTATGTGTAGAGCCCTGATTGCCAGCATATGTGTGCATGGTCTACAAGTAGGTGTGTGTGAACAAGCATAGATGGTTGAGGGTGGATGAGCATGGGAAGGTCACAGGCCTTTTCATAGAATCATAGAATCACTTGGGTTGGAAGAGACCTTCAAGATCATCGAGTCCAACCATAAACCTATGCCAAAACCACCCCTAACCCATGTCCCTCAGCACCACGTCTGCCCGGCTTTTAAATACCTCCAGGGACGGCGATTCCACCACCTCCCTGGGCAGCCTGTTCCAATGCCTGATAACCCTTTGGGTAAAGAAGTTTTTCCTAATCTCCAACCTAAACCTCCCCTGGCACAACTTGAGGCCATTTCCTCTTGTCCTGTTGCTTGTTCCTTGGGAGAAGAGATTGACCCCACCTGGCTAGAACCTCCTTTCAGGGAGTTGTAGAGAGTGAGAAGCAGCCTCAATGCAAGTCACAGAGATTTCCGGGGAATGGGTCCATTATAAAAAGGCTACTGCACGTTGTCGCTCTGAAATTGGGTAGTGAAGGGCAGTTTTATGCCTCGTATTTGAGGGCAGCCTCCCTCTGCAGGAGAGGCTGAGCTACCTTTCACAACTGCAGTAAATCTGACAAATTGGACTAGCTGAGCATATGAAGAAAGTATGCGCCAGGTCTTGGGCTTGTTTGAAGACAGCTCTGTCTACCTTGACATCTGGAGGAATGCATCCCAAGGACGGAGGGAAGGGATGGAGAGCAAAGGGAACAGAGCCATTCCTCTGCCTTCCCCAGGATTTTAGCCTAGCAATATCCTGAAGGCTGGGGAATACACAGTAAAAAATGAGACCAGGTATTTTTTGCTGCAGGCAAAACTGTGACTTTTCATGATGTTGTAGCTGGAAATCATGGGGCCCTCTGATGTAGGCAAGTCCTTGTGCTGTTGGAGCAAAAGGAGCCGCGTGCATTTACATCACTGTTGAATATCTCCTGGGCTGTTTGGTCAGCCATGCTGCGAGGTGAAGGTAAGCACTGCCTCTGGAATGCTGCTAGGACAGGAGACCTTGCTGAGACTCTGCCACCTGCCCAGGCTGCAGTGCCCATCTATAACGTGCCCAACCACCCACACCCCAGTCCTGAGCATGCCAGCAGGGAAGTGTCATAGTCCAGGAGTGCCAACACAACACAAAAGCAGCAATATTTTTTGCTTATTATACACAACTCCAAGGAGCTGCAACCCCCACGCTTATGGTACTGACAAAGGTAGGGATTGATGACACAGATCTCAGTCTTTCTTGCATCGTGGGTTATCACCTGCGTTCAGAGTGGGTATGAGACCTGTGATGGATCTGACACTGCTGTGCATGGCCAAGGATTTGACTTCCCAAGGTCCCCAGCAGCCCTTGCTGTGCCGAAACCCTTGATGCAAGAGGAGCTCTGCTCCAACTTGGCCTGGTTCAGCTCCATGTGGACATGACAGAGCAGGAACACCAGGTCTGGATTGTTCCGTGTCCCTTATGAGACAGCTCAGCCTGAAAGATCAGAGAATCACAATTTTTGCTCAATCACTATGAGGATGTTGGGCTGAAGTGTAAGGAGATAAAATACTGGGGAGGAGCGAAATGAGGGGTGATGGGACAAATATCCCAAAGGGAAATTGGGCTGGGCTTTGTTGAGCTGGGGCTGGGACTGGGCTTTGCTGAGCTAGGGCTGGGCTGGGACTGAGTTTGGACTAGGCTTTGCTGGGCTGGGTCAGAGCTTTGCTGGTCCAGGGGCTGAGAAAAGGCAAGGGCAGCTGGCTGGAGGCAGGCAGGAGGTCTGGAGCAGTGCCTGCAGAGCAGCCTGGTGGGGATTGAATCCGGGAAGTTTTAATGACACAACAACAACAACAACAAAAGAGGAAAGGGGGGAAAGGAAGAAAAGGCTCCTGCAGGGCTGGTTGCCACGGAGACCCAAAGGAAGTTTGAACCAGTCCTGCTCTTTTCACAGCCGCCTTTGAGCCAAGGAGGGAATTATGGCTGACGATAAAAGGAGACATGTGGCCCTTTGCTCACAGGGACCGGCCTCTGCAGTTACGAGTCTTTGGCTCATTTTCCCCCTTGTCCCCTCCTGCAATTATACATTCGGATCTCAGGAAAAAAAGAAGGGAAAAAAAAAAAAATCTAGGACAAGTTGTGCACCCTTTGACCTGGGGACCCATCCCTGCAAGGCAGACCGCTACCTCTTTCAGCCCATTATTCCCCTCTCTGCAATGCGTCACCCCCATTTCCTCTGTAGTTATGAAATTTTTACGTGTGGAGAGCTGATGAACAGCTCGCTCCATCTGTCGTCACACCAGCCCCTGCAACCAAACAGCCTCCATGAGGAAGGGGAGCTCAAGACCTTTTCTAGCAGAGTTGGAGACAGTTTTCTTGCTTGCCACAGTTCTTGGGTTTTTTTGGAGGGCTACCAAATGCCAGAAATTAAAGTGAAAGGGATAAATTTAGCTCTGTACTATGTACTCCAATTTCTTCAGTGACAGCTGCATAATGCAAGACCCGAAGATGTGTTGAAGTGCTCAGGTTATGCTCTTGGGTCTTCCTCATCATGGGGTTAGAGCTGGATACTTGCACTTCCAGTCCATAGCGTAACATGCTGCAAAAAGTCCTGCTCAGGCCCATTTGATGTTATACACAAGGGACAAAAAAGCAAAGGGAAGGCAGAGGTGCCAGCAAGAGAAATGAGTCTCCTGCAGGCATAGCACCGCGCTGGGAGCAAAGCATATCTCAGCCTGCAGCTCTCACCTCCTGGCCAGCTGGCCTCAGATGGGTTATCAGAACCCAGTTCTCCTTTTTCATGTGTTGTCTGGGGCGTTCAGGTCTTCTTGGACCTTTGGTGCTGTGAGTGTCGTGATGAGCTATGAAAGAGCAGATATGGCTGGGGACATGGGGTGGTGATCAAGGCTGGGCTCTGCTCTCCCTCCCAACCCTTAGGACATTTCTCCAGAGCCCATTTGCCTCTCCCGTGCCGAGCTGTGGTGTTGGATGCTGTGACATGAGTGAGGCAGAGGGACAGAGGGGAGAGGCCAGGCCAGGATGGGGAACTTTCTTTTGGCTCCCAACCTACAGTAGCCTTCTGCTGTTGAGAACAGAACTAATCCTGGAGCCAAACACTGCATGGGACTGGAGGGTCAATGTGCCAACGCGGCGGGCAGACTGATGGAGTTGACATGGTTGTGCAGCCCTCAGTTTGTTTCCATTGGCTTCTTGGGTTTCTTCTTAAACCCAGAAATGTGCTTGAAGGGATCTTATCACCTGTGGAAGCTCTGGAATATCCATCCTTGGAGGTTTTGGAGATTCAGTCAGAGGAAACAATGGGAAACCTTCTGGCATTAGTCTTGCTTTCAGGAGATGGTTGGATTAGCAATCTCCAGAGGTTCCTTCCCACCAGCACTTCTATGAGTTGTTGATGTTGCTGTATTGTTTTACAAGTTAATCAACTATTAAGTCTAGGTTTTGTGCATGGCAGTAACACAAAATATTTAAATAGTCCAGGACACCTTCACAGGAGTCATCCGACCAATGGGTTACAAAGCAAAGATCCTGCTTGCTTGTTCTCCCAGGCTCCATGCGGCAGGTAAGGCGTGTGGCTGGCCAGATGAACACTGTGCATGGTGCAAGCAGAATTATGCCCAGTGGAAGATGTCCTGAAAGTGAACACAGTCCTGGGATCGCAACAGGAATTCAGACATGAGTGCTACCTGCTCACCAGAAGCTGAATGATGTCTGGTCAGCCACCCCAATCCCAGTGATGAACTTCTCTGCTCATAAGGAACCTGCCTTTAATTAAATTAAATGAAGAGCAGCTGCAACAACTGAGAATTATCTGGACAAGTGTTTGTAGACATGTTTTTGCCTGCCTTTCCCAGGTTTTAGTGTTCTGGGTAGCTATGCTTCCCATTCCCACCTCTACTCCTTGGACACGCAACCATGTATCCCATCCTCCTAACCCCCAAATGGGCTTATTTCTCAGCTCCTACCATGGTCCTGCTTTGCAGAGCAGCTGATCATTTCCAGGCTTTGTGCTTCATGCTTTCACAGTGTCTGAGGACACTCCTGCTTGCTGTCGTCAGGCAAAAATAAAAGGAACTTGCACCCCTCAGGGTGTATGAGCATCAACTTTCCTGTCATGTAGCTTGGCAAGTGTGCCACCATTGGAGGTCTTAGTGCCAGGGGAAGCTGGAGCTTCCTGGAGCTAAAAAGCTAGCGGAGCTTCTCTTTTGATCCATGTAAATCCACTTCTGTTCTATAACAAGGCAGAAAAGCCAGCTGGAGCATCCCCCAGCTGGTGTGGTCCTCTTTGTACCCACCCCACAGTGTTCCTAGTCCAGAGAGGATGGTGAGGGCTCCTCAGGCCCTCTTTGGTGACTGTCCTGGCTTAAATTTCTCTGTCAGAGCGTTGTCACAGCCAAGTGTTCCCCTCCTGGGACTACCCCTCAGCTATCCAGGTATCCTGTTTGTGGGGCTAAGTGGTGAATCACAACTGGGGACTGAGCTGCTGTTAAAGCAGCCTTTTTTGGGGTGTGGTGGGGGGTGTGTGTAATCTCTATTTGCATCACTGTCACCTTCATATATTCATAGAATCATAGAATCATAGAATGGTTGAGGTTGAAGGGACCTTGCAGATCATGGAGTTCCAACCCCCCTGCCATAGGCAGGGACACCTCCCACTAGACCAGGTTGCCCAAGGCTACCTCCAGCCTGGCCTTAAACACCTCCAGGGATGGGGCCTCAACAACCTCTCTGGGCAACCTGTTCCAGTGCCTCACCACCCTCAAAGTCAAAAATTTCTTCCTAATGTTTAATCTAAACCTGCCCTCTTCCAGTTGAAAGCCATTCCCCCTTGTCCTATCACGACATGCCCTAGTAAAAAGTCCTTCCCCTTTTGTTTTGCTCCTTTTGTTTTGTTACCACATTTTTGATGGAAAGGTCATACAGGAATGAGAAGGGTTTCTGCGTACTGGAGTAGGACTGCTGTCTCCATGACCACAAGAGTGCATGTTTGTGTATCAGAACGTGGATACACAGCGTATTGTGTCTTGCTCATACTTTTGCAACCAGTCAATTACTAGAGTTTCTCAAAGACCATCTTTACTTTGAAGGAACAGTGTCCTGAAATGCAACACAGGCGGTGCAGTAACTACTGCTGACCTGCGGACCAGCTGCAGCTGACCTGTGTGTGCTCCCTGTGGTGTGCGATCCGGGGAATGAGCATGATAAGATGGGGGTGACTTGCCAGGAGAGCCTGGGAGTGTGGGACACAGTGCCATCCAGTGGACCTGCCACAGCTGACCGTGTAGCATTGTAACGTAGCATGGCCATTAGTGATGTGGGCTGAGGCACTGTGCTGTATATAGAACCATAGAATCATGGAATTGTCTGTGCTGGAAGGGACTTTTAAGATCATCGAGTCCAACCTTCAACCCAGCACTGCCAAAAACCACCACATAACCATGTCCCTAAGCACCAGACGATGCCTTCCTGGTCCCGCCGCAAACAAACCTGGGCTGTTCAGCAAAACACAGGTACCAGATTATATCCCTGAAAACACCTTCCCCAAATATGTTCCAGGTACCCCTTTGTCTACCTAGCAGTGCCCATCACTTGGGTGTCCCAGCTATGAAGGTGCAGGAGGACAACGATTCTGGCACCTTTGCACCCCGTCTCCCCATCTCTCTGGGAGCTGCTCCAGGTGATGGAGGGGAAGTAAAATCCAAGTTAACACTCACCTGTGTGGTTCGTGTCACTGAGGGGTGAAGGGAGCTCCCCCTGCCAGCAGAACCCCATGCAGTCCACACGCCTCATCTCAGGAGCACAGGGCAAGAGGCGTCTGGGGAGAAGAGGGCTCCAAGAGTGGTAGGGTGAGGAGATAGGGCAGAGAAAAATAGCGAGCACCTTTCACAATTATGTGGAAAGATTTCTCCTGGAAAAGCCCCTCCAAAGGAGGCCTTCATCCCTGCATGATCCTTGGGGGCACAGTACCACCTGCTGGCAGTGAGACGGTAGCATAGGGAGGGATGGGACCCCGGCAGAAAAACCGAGCCTGGCAGTTTTTGCTTTTCCGTAATTAGAGCAAGGCTCACGTTTGCTACTCACTCTGCCCAGTTTAAAATGTTTAGGTTGCAAACTTAGACCTCAAATGTGAGCCATCCTTGCAAGGGAGATATTTCCCTCTGTCAGTCAGAATCACTAATGTTCGGGCTGCAACATTTTTCCATCTGCAAAAGGAAGGTAATGCAGATCCCCAAACAGACCCCAGTTCCCCAAATCTGTGTGAAGGGTTTATTTGGGTAGATTTTGATATCTTTTTCTTTGATTTCTTATTAAGCGGCACTTCAAATAGGAATGTTTTCAACCCCTCCCCTCCTCTTCACCAGGGAGTGCATTACATCGTTTCCTACCTTCCCTCTCAGCCCAAATTTATTTCTGCTCTGTTCTTTTCTATTCATCTCAGCATAGCGTTTAGCCACTAACTCTCCCAGGGTCTACCCTGCTTAAATTTATTTGCCTGAAAAATAGCAGATTTGAGACTGTTAGTATTTCATTCTCAGAACCCTTAAGTCTCATGGCCACGTTCACTCTTGGTTTCCTCTTAATCACTTTCTTGCTCCTGTGCATTGCTGTTTGTCTTCTCCTTGGTTATTTCACAGAGCAGTTATTGCCTTCTGCAGTGTGCAGCTGATTGCAAAAGGAGGCTCTGTGCACTTAGCTTCTAACCCACACAATGTGGCCGGGAAATTGTGGTTTAAAGCAAACCCAGAAGATTCAAAACACAAGTCCTGAAAGCAATTGTTAAGCTACGTGGGTTCAAATTTGATCAAGGACTTGATCCCACACTTGGAACGTGGTTGGGGATGGGGAAGGGACAGGACAGTCCCTGCTTTGCTGCACTCTCTGGATTTTGTTTTCTGAAACCTGACTCATCCGTCAAAATGCACCTGACTGATGAGATGTGTGTTAAGTGCTTTGGAAATAACAATTTTTTAATACCTGCAAAATTATCGGCTTGTACCAATGCAGCACCTGGGAGTTGCAGGCACACCTGGGTTAACTGGAAAAAGGACCAAACTGAAGACTATGGAGCTGAATTCAAGATGCTTTGGGTAAGGTTCAGCTCACCTAAGCTCAGATGCTGCCAGTGCAGGGCTCAGTCCAAGCAGGAGGTCTAATGCCTTGTCCATGCTGTGGCTGAAGGGTTTGGCTACCAGGTCACATGGGGCTCTGGGACTGGATGTTCTCAGGGGGAACTCCACGAGACGGTGTGAGCTCAGCTAACACCTAACTACTGACAAAAGGACTAAGCAACTAAGCAACTTAACCAACTAAGAAAATAGCAAATTTTCTAGTAAGACAAGGACCATAATACTTCAGAGTTACAGACTCATCAGGAGAGCAGTTTTGATTGAAGATCAAAACTACAGGTTTCCTCCAGTGTTGTGCTCCTCTAAGCATTTATGGAGACATAGTTTATGTCTAGAAATTGTTGAGTTGGGGTCACAGTCCAGTTTAGTGTTTTGCATCCATCAAATTCCAGAAAGAGGTAATAAAGGCATCTCTCTGATGTTAAGACCTGACAGGTCATCATCTAACGTCATAAAAGGAGGGGTCTGCTCTCCACCTTTTTTCTGCCTCTCCACCAAGGGCTATGTACCCATCTATCCTACCTGGAACCAGCTTGGTGCTCACAGAGCTCTCCATGGACCAGTTCAGCTCACTGATTACGCAGAATATGGCAACAAAGAGCTTGTGCAAAATAGTGGTCAGGACCTGCTGTTAGGAGCAGAAAAGGGATGGAGAAAGGAGGCGGAGAGTGATTCATCCTTAAGCAGCAGCGAGCTGTTAGGCTGACTCGGTTTGCCATTTAGTGGCACCCTCAGATTTCTCTGCTGGAGCCTGGCAACTCTACGTGAACTACTTGAATATTAATTATGATCAACAGCTCTTTTCCATCCATCCAAGATACCTCCTTGAAGGCCTCTCCAAGCTGTTGGTCTTTTCCTAGGACTTCAGCAAAACTGACAGCGTTTTGGCATGACCAGGGATGGGTGACCTCCCCTCTACTCCCCTGTTTCCTCCAGGGTGCAGGGACTACTTTGACCATGCTCTTCTCTCTATCTTGAGCAATCATACAGCTGTGCAGTCTCTGTTGACCCTTCATTTTGACCCTGCATGCTTCATTGTTGGACTTCAGTCTCACCAGCCTCACCATTTTATCTGGACAAGTAACACCATGATGGCTGACTTCAAACTGGGTCTGAAGAATGTCTGATCACTTGGTGCCTTTTTTTCCTGGATTGCTACACAGACATAGAGTGGTAGGACCTTTCACTAGCAAAGGAAGGTAGAAATCCAAGATTTGATTTCATGTCAGGATCAGACTGGGACTTTGGTTGGAAAATCCACCATTGTGTGGTGAAGGCGGGTGAATCACAGTGCAGTTCACAGCACCCCTCACACAGTTTCTTTTTGTGGTGAGAGGCAGACCCTGGTGAACATGAGGCTGCAAGCCATCTTTCAGGTCCTCTGGAGACTCCTGCTGATACTTATTTTTATCTCTGTTCAACTCACCTGGGTGACCACAGGGCCATTGGATTCCCCACCAGTGTCCCCCTGCTCTGGCTAAGGTTCTGCCCAAGCCCAAGCAGGGACATGGGGTAACCTGCCACCAAGATGATTGTGGATCCAACTACTTGTCCCTGGCCCTGTTGCGTCCCCAGACGAGACTACACTAGGGAGCCCCCACCAGCTACTTGGGTGCCCTCAGGGACCAGTGGGCATTTCCAGAGGAGTTTCATCAGTTTTGCTTCTGCCTTTCTTCTTTTCAAGTTTGCATATTTCTGATTCTTTGACCCATCCCTTGCTTTCATTTTTACCACCTGTGTAATTTGATTTTATTCTTTATCTGTTTCCCAATTTTCACGATTTTCTGTTTGGATTTTCAAATTTGGCTCACACCCAGGAGTGACACTGTGCAAAAGCAGATTCCTTGGGAAAAGTACAAGAACAGAATGTGCACATAGAGACTCTTCCCCTGAAAAATTTCCCAGACGCCAAGAATTTGCAGCTCAGGGACTTCCCAGCCCAAGGTACTGTCAATGGTTTTAATAACAGGGTTTTTTTCTCTTCCATAAATCTATATGGCTTCTCCTTAAACTGCATGCAAACATCTGGCTTCTGTGACATGGTGTAGCCTCCAGTCCCACAGCTCCTGGTGATGAGATCTTGGTTGTGTGAATTGCATCCAGAGTTGGTTGGTTTTGGTTTTGTTTTTAAATGACACCAGCTGGCTTAATTTGATGCCCCAATAACTGTGAATTCTTGTCCACCCTCTGTCAGCCACTTGGTCTGGAAGACCTCTGCCATATCCCCATCAGTTGTCTGTTTTCCAAACTGAAGAATCCTAGCCTACTCAGTAGCGCCTTCTACAGATGCCCTTCTCTGTTTCTGATCAGCATTGCTGTAATTCTCCAAACCTTTTCTAGCTCTATTACACCCCTATCTGAGATGGGAAGGGGACTGACTTGTGCCTGAATCTCAACTTAAATCACCATGAAATCAGACTGCTCCCAGACAACAGCTGCTGTTTCTTGCCATCCCTGTTGGCATGAGCTGAGGAAGAACATAAACCATCCCGATGCAGATCAGTTGAGTGTTAGTAAAGCTGCAGAGAAATGCTTAGGTCAAGAAGTACAAAAGCTCTAGAAGAGCTCGTTAGCTGTAAAAGTCAGTTCTCCAGATTATCTGTGATAAGCTGAGGATTTATTCACTCTTTAGCTGATAGCTGGGGAAAAAAGCATCATTTTCACAGAATAATGCAGCACAATGGGACATGGGAGGAGAGATTTATCTTGTGACAGGAGGATGTCTACAATGTGAGTATCTACCTCTGAGCTAATTCACCAGTGTCTCTTTATGGATAACAAATTTCCAATATACAACAGGCATTTAATTAAGTACAGCTTTCTATAAAAAAAAATATCTCCAATCTCCTGGATGGTCATCATGGCGAATAGAACATCAGGGATTACTGCTAGAGACCAAGACAGGAAACATATCTGGAATACAGGTGATTTTCTCTCCCCATTGGTAATGAAGATTCAAGAGAATTGGAGCAGGTACTGGGAAATGTGATGAAGATAATCAAAGATATTGAATGATGGTGTTACCAAGGGAGGGCTAGGACTCTTCACCTGGAAGACCTGGGGTCTGTGAAAAGGATGCAAGCAATTCTTACTCGGGCAGTTGCCAAGCTGATCATGGTTGTAATTCCTAACAACCATGGAAAGGACCACTTGCAACTTGGGCAGTCCAGACAAACTCAGTACATGTCATGGCCTGGAGTTAGGATTTCTGGTGCAGTCCAAGTATGGCTACTGACACTGCAGTGAGAGAAAGAATTCAGCAGAAGCAAGAGGATCATGCAACATGCTGAGCCAAAGGTACATCAGGAGTAGTCTTTGAGAACAGGCATGTTGTATGATACCCCAGACTCTGAGGATGTCAGGATATAAGGGAATCACTTAGCTGGCATGTGTCGTTCCTAATTTTTGTCTTTTATTACAATAAACATCCTGCATAGTCCCTGTGAAATGCTGTGGGCAAGCTAGCGTTATTAGCATTACCTGTACTGTTAAGAAGAAGATTATGAACAGAAGTTGTGACCTGTCTCTTGGGATGAATGAACTTCCTATGAGTATGACAGAGATGTGAAACATCACTTAGATCTTGAGGATGAGACATATTAACCCTGTTCTCCACAGAAGCCGAGAGAGCATTGCATCTGATTTAGAGGAGATGTCTTAATGGTGGTCCTACTTCCCCATCCACCTCCTCTTCTTCAGCGTCTCATTATGCGGTCCCTGAGCAAGGGGTCTGAAAGATTTGTGCTGGCCCATCTCAAAGTTTTCTTCTGCTGAGAAAGGAAGGAGCTTTTGTTTTGTGGGCTAAAACATGGACACAAGCCATGGTCATTTCACGGGGTCCTGGACACCCTCTCCAAAGCACGGGACCTGCTGCCAGGATCTCTGATCAGCATAGGGTTGGATTAATTTACAACTTAGGTGAAGATTGGGGTGGGTTTTGCAAAGCCCCTGAGTAGGAAAGTGTGTGTATTGTTTTTGCCAATACAAATGATCCAGATCTGAGTATCAGAAATTCCTAAAAAGCCAAACTCCAGCAAACACTGAGTGAGAATTTTTCTTTGGTTTTCATGAATCTCTCAAAATACGTTTTCTCAAAAATCTTAAAATATATGCCTCTTTCTTGTGAATCAAGTAAAGTGGCAGCTGAAATTCAATTAAAAACTCCCTGAAATGACATAGGTTAAAAACTATGCAAACTGTAGGTATGAATGTGATAATATAGACACTTGCTCAAATGCTCAAATAGGGCAATGAATAGAGCAACAAGCATTGACTCAGAAAAATGTCTGGTTTAGAAGAAATATGGCTATTGTGCCTTGGCAAATGTCTCTAAAACTGCTTTCAAAACAGCACAGATCAAATCAGCTCTGAAATAAAATAATTTAACTGGAGAGACATCTACAATGACAAGTCCTGAAGTAACCGTACCAGGAATTTGGATAAAGCAACATGCCAGGGCAGAAAACAAATGTTCTTCTTTCTCCAATCTTTTATAGGTTTTACTGGCTTACGAACTCCATGACAAAAACTAAGCCTTGGCCTTGCACTGTGCAGTGGAACGTGTGGAGCGGTTAGAACTGCCTTCTCACCCATACAGATAGACCCTCTCAGGTACCATTGCTGCCCTCCTATTTTCTCCAATTTTCCTTCCCCCAGTTTTCCTTCCCCTGATGTCTTGTGCCCTTCTCCTCCCAAATCCTCAGCAGATCTGAGCTTCATCCCTGCATCTGACAAAGCCTCTTCCGTTCCTGCTGTCAGCACAAAGGATTACTTGGCCCATGTGCTAAGCCACCCATATCCCTACTCTTGGGCTTGCTTCATGCCCACCTCCACCACCAACTTGTCCTCCTCCAGGTCTGCCCAATGTCTCTCCCGACACCTTCTTCCCTGCTTCAGACACCAACTTATTCTTCAGTTTATCTTCCCTCTGACCCAGCTCATCACTGATCAACCAAACTCCTTGTATTTTTCCCCAACAGTATCTCCACAAATGTACCCTTCTCTCCTTGTATGAGGCACTTTCCCTCCCCAGGCTTGGGTCTCTCATACCTTGTGCCCTAGATAGAAATTATGGGAAGGGGCCCTGCTACAATGGCTCCCCAATAATCCAAGAAGGAAGAGAGGTCTGGGGACAAGACGGCCTCTCATGTTGTCCCCTGTGCTGTCCCTTTGACACCTCCTGCTGAAGGCTTAATCTCCAATTGTCCTGCCACTGTGGCTTGGGATGAGAAAAAGTAGGCTTGTCCTTCCTTAGCCCACCACCTCTCTCCGGTTTCCCTTTGCTGGCAGAAGCGGGCAGAACCAAGAAGGACAAGGTGCCTACATGAAAGACCCCCTCCCATGGCATAGGAGCATCCTCAGCTTGCCCAGAACCTTGACCTTTTCTACTGACAGCTCTTCACTGTGGCCATTGCCTCAGCAGGACCGCAATGTGCACAGTCAGCTGTGACTTTATGGCCCCAACTCTAATACCATGAAGCACAGCTGGTCCCTCCATCTACCCTGTAGTTCCCACCTCCCCCCCAGAGGCTTGCACACCATTTGAAATTCCCTTCTTCATGCTAGCTAGAAGGCAAGATGTCTTCTGCCAACCGTAACTCTCCAAATATAAATAGATACTGTCAAAGATGAGAAAATCTGGCTGTAGTTGTGACCTTCAAGCTGTATGGGAAGACACCTTCCTCGCATCACAAACACTTTCCAGGGGGCAAAGGAGAGGTGTTTGTGTCCTCTTCCCCACCACTGCTTGCCTACCTCTCTTGGCAGCCCTCAGTAAGCTGGTCTTTCCTTATGTATTCTGTCTAGGATTGAAAGGTTCATACAACAGCACGTAACAGTCTTCTGCTAGCACTTCATCGCATGGATCCCAGCCAGTCCTTCGCATCCTTCCTTGCCAGGTCCCTGTGGGGTTGCATAGTCCTATGGGGTCTATGCCTCTCTACTTCCTCTCCTAGGCTTCAAGGCATGCCTGGGAAACTGTCCATGCCTCAGGACATCCAAGAACTGCCAGAACTACTAGAAGCACTTCATCTGCCACAGCTTTGTTCAGGAGCCACCACTCCTCCTGTCCCCTCTGGCAGAAGTGCTGCATGAACTCTGCTCTGCCCACCGGTGTTCACAAAGTGGATTCCCTAAGCCAGTTCACTCAGACAGGGAGCAAATATCCAGGGAGTTCCTCTGATATGCTGAGGGCTATTAGCAGTGCTGAACACCTAGGAGTGGCTTCTCTGTGTCACAGCTTCTCCAAAAGTCTGGGAGAAGAGACCTTGGATGTTTTAGTAGTCAAGGGTTTGAGGACTCTGGTGCACCAGAGCACACGAATTTGGACAGCAAGTCCCAGCAGGAGGACTGCAGAGGCTGCACTCTAGCTGCCTTTACCAAAGACACCAAGACTTCTTTGTGACGCTGGTGAACATGGCATGTTGCTCTCCATGGACTCAATGATCTTAAAGGTCCCTTCTGACCGAGGTGATTCTATGATTCTGTGTGTTTCCAAGTGCAGATTTGGAGGCAGGTGGCTGCCTTCTTCGTGAACTGCTCCCATGGTCTGGTGGTGCCTGGCTGGGGATGTCTTGGCACTGTGGTTGCAGACTGCATCTGAAGAACGTTCCCAGATGCAGAACTGCGTTCTCCGATGTGCTGTCAGCAAATACAAATATCCACGCTTCCTTGATGCCCAGGCTTGTATCCTCTGAATGCTGTCACAGCAAGAAGTGAGTCAAGGAATGAGAGGGTTATCAAAAGCAACCCCCCACTATCAGGCATTCCTATATGATTTGGTGAAAAATGGCATCAAAAGACATTCTTACGCAAACACACCTAAACAGGGGTCACAAAATCGGCAACTTGCTGTGTAACACCTAGTGAGCCCTGCCAAGAGCAGAAAAGGACTAAAGCTTCTCAGAGAGGTGGGCAAAATGGAATTTTGGTGCTCCTTGAATATTTGGGCAACAAGATTAAGGTACGAGGCTGCAGCAGAGCAGGTTCCAAGGGAAGGCCGTGTCAGTAGTGTCTGAGGACAGTGAGGAGTACTACATGATGGGAAGCTCTGTGAGGGGTGAAGACAGTTGGGTTGCCCTTCTTCACCACATTTTTCATGGTATCTGAGACTCCCATCTTAACCCCTTCATGAAGCCACAGAATTCTCTGACATGCAGCCACATACATTCCTCTGCTTCCCTCCCCAAACAACAACCCTATTCAACCTCCCGTGACTCCATGGTAGAAGGGATATGGCCCAACTCAAGACAGAGCACGGGAAGAGTGCAGGGCTTTTTTTTCTTACTGTAGCAGGACTGGTGTGAGATGATGAGTGTTAATCTAGTCCCTACTTACCTTAATCCTTAAAATCATCACTCCTCTCAGCAGGGTTGTGCAGGCAGGAGGTAGGACAGCTCTGTCATCCAGGCAGAGGCACAGTTATAGAGATGCTTTGCCCTGGGAAAGTGCCATGAGTCCCCATGTAGGAAAACAAAAAGATGCCCAAGAATGTACTGGAGAACAACACTGGTCTCAGAGGTAGAGACCAGGTCTCAGCAGTACACTTCCCATGATGAGATGTTTGAGGACACTGCTGCAGGGATCGGAGTAATTACAGATTCAGATGGAGTTCTTTACATTTTGGACATTAGGAAAAAGTTCTTCACTGAGAGAGTGGTCAGTCACTGCAAGGGGCTCCCCAGGGAAGTGGTTAAGGCACCAAGCCCGTCAGAGTTCAAGGAGCATCTGGAAAACACTCAGTCATGTGGTTTAGTGTTAGGTAGTCCTGGGAGGAGGAGGGAGTCGGACTCGATGATCCTTATGGTTCCCTTCCAACTCGAGATATTCTATGATTCTGTGGTTCTACGTGTCACTAGGAAGTGCTACAGTGCACACACCAGGCGCTACCCTGCATACGCCTTTACGACTGTTTGCAAAGCCAACTCCCCAGACGGGCAACCTGATGGAGGAGGGTGTGAAATGCAGCGGTGCACCACCAGCTCAGCAAAGTTGCCGTTCTCATTTATTGATTGCCTGGGTAGATTGGTTTCACGTGGCTATCGGTCTGTCTAGAGCCCTGCCACACACGTGTCTCCACAGTCCTGTGATTTTATGGATTGTTTTCAATCCATGGGGGGTTGCACCTTCCTAACATTTGTCCCAGTGGCCACTACTGGGTTCTGGAAATTCGTTGCTGAGTTCCTCTAGAAAAGTTTGTGTAATTGCACTTGGGAAGATCAGGCTGGGCATTAAACAATACTGTCCCTGGAGGGGACAGGGCATCCTTGGAGGTCTGCATGACTTGGCTGGACAAAGGCACAGCCATCCTTATCTAGATTTGACAGCAACCTGCCTTGGGACAGGAGGTTGGTCTAGCAGCCTCCAAAGGGTCCTTTCCACCAACATATGAGACGTCTGTGTGTCCAATGCGTGTTTGGTTGGATGTGTCTGTGGGAGTGTGCTCTAGGCCACATGTTGGGGTGCCAGGTTCAAGGCCAGGTTGGACGAGGCTTGGAGCAACCTGCTCTAGCGGAAAGTGTTCCTGCCCATGGCAGGGGGATGGGAACTAGGTGATCTTTAAGGTCCCTTCCAACTCTAACCACGCTATGATTCTATGGTTCTATGATCTACCTGCAATGTCCATGAAAGTTAAAGCCATTGGCAGTGAGCCCAAGCAGAAGCAGGAGTGTGTTGGGTGAATGATGGGTGCTCGGGCACAGCAGGTGCCTCTTCCTTAACACATCTTTGAAAGGAGGTTCTAGCCACGTGGGGTCAATCTCTTCTCCCAAGGAACAAGCAACAGGACAAGAGGAAATGGCCTCAAGTTGTGCCAGGGGAGGTTTAGGTTGGAGATTAGGAAAAACTTCTTTACCCAAAGGGTTCTCAAGCATTGGAACAGGCTGCCCAGGGAGGGGGTGGAATCGCCGTCCCTGGAGGTATTTAAAAGCCGGGCAGACGTGGTGCTGAGGGACATGGGTTAGGGGTGGGTTTGGCATAGGTTTATGGTTGGACTCGATGACCTTGAAGGTCTCTTCCAACCCAAGTGATTCTATGATTCTATGATCGGTTTGCTTCCCTGCACCAACAGCCCCCTGCAGCCGAGCGGGACTGCCAGAGGCAGCAGCAAGGCTTGGAGGTGGGATGCTCCCTCGCTGCATCCACCGTTATTATTCCATTTGGCACCGCGGAGCATCCCGGATCGCGCTGAGAGATCCCAGAGCTCAAGGGCAGCCCGCAGGGATGGAGGGACTTGGTGGGACGCCACCCGCCACGCCATTCCCGAGGGCTCCAGGGGCCGGCGGGTCCGCAGGGAGCCCCGGGGGTGCTCGGGGCTGTCCGCCACGGCGTCGCCGGCGGCTGTGGGACGGGACGGGACGGGACGGGACGGGACGGGAGGTGGGGACCGCCCCGCCTCCCGTTTAAAGAGCCGCGGCGCCGGGCGGGCGCGCAGCGAGCTGCGGATCGGCACCGCCCGGCACCATGCGCTCCGCCGCCCTCTGCCGCATCCTCCTCCTCCTCCTCCTCCTGCCGCCGCCGCCGCCGCCCGCCGCCGCCTACTTCGGGTCAGCGCCACCCGCGGGGCCCCTGGCACCGCCTCCGCCCCGGGCAGCGCGGGGAGGGAGCGCGCAACGTCCGCGGGGCAGCGCCGGGACAACCCGGGAAGGGGCGCGCAACGTCCGCGGGGCAGCGCCGGGACAACCCGGGAAGGGGCGCGCAACGTCCGCGGGGCAGCGCCGGGGACACCCCGGGAGGGAGCGCGCAGTGTCCGCGGGGCAGCGCCGGGGACACCCCGGGAGGGAGCGCGCAGTGTCCGCGGATGCTCTGCTGAGAGGGGGCGCGGAGGCTCCGCGGGGTTGCCGCACCTCGGGGAGGTCCTGGACCGGGGGGCAGCCCGGGAGGGGTCCCGTTGTGGCGGCGAGGGGTGGGCGAAAGGGACGAGGGTGCCGGGGGAGCCCCCGCCGTGCTCCCGCACACCCGGGGAGACGGGGCGGGGGGGGGGCACCCGCGCCTGCAGGAGTGGGACGGGGGAATGGAGCGGAAGATGCTCTTGGCTGCGAGCAACAGGGCCAAAACCCGCCGTTCTTACGCTCCGTGAGCTGTGGCCGCTCTGTTCGGGATGTGGAATTAGCCCCGGCTGATGGTTTTGCCACCTCTCTCCAAGCTGCTTCCCCGGAGGGAATAAGGTGGGAGGAGAGGGCTGGCAGAGGGAGCGGGGGCTCAGCAGGGACAGGCGGGGGGACGTGCGGGTGCTGCGGGGCTCCCCCGGGGGACAGGGGCTTCCAGCCAGCCCAGGGAGGGAGCGTGTGCTTGGGCATGGAGCTGATGGTCCAGCCTGGGACACCGTGCAGGGTCGTATGGGCACGGTTGTCCCCGGGTGCGTGTCCTCCCCTCCCGTTACAGTTTTCTGGGGTGAAAAGCGAAGGTGGGTTTTGAGCAGGTTAGATCAATGTGGAATTTTCTGTGAAGGAGTGTTGTGCTGCGTTTTGTTTTGTAAGCAAGCCGCTTCTAAGGCAGCTTTTCAGAGTCTCTGATGGTAAGCAGAGCTGCTAGTTCGTGTATCACAGTGCGTGCAGGAGAGACACAAACATGAATACATCGAGACACTTTTGTGAGTGATTGTGGCACTCGGGGCAGATCTCTGCTGAGAAATGTTGTTCATTTCTTCCTTCAAACAGCTGGATTTGAAGTTTATTAGTTGTATCGTTTAGCCTAACTCATATCCAAGCTCCTGCTGACAGGGGAGGATGCTACCTTTCTTGGTCATTCACATCGTGTGTGTACACGTACTCTCTAAGGGAGTTGGCTTGCAGCGAGTATTCGGCTTTACAGGCACATGCATGTGGTTGTAGTCAGTGGAAGTGAAAATGTTTGTGCTTCCTTTTTAGATAACTGACATGAAGCAGTTACTGACTATTCCTCTCTTGGTAAAGCAACCGGAATGATTCTTCATTTTGTGGCAGTGATCTGTTTGGTATGAGCCACTTTCCGGGCATACGAAATCTGGATGCACTGCCTTTCGACAATGCCTAGCTTAGGATCTGAGCCTGTAGTTCCACTTTTTTTCAGGTTTTCTTTTTTTTTTCCCTTGGGGGTTTCACACAGGTGCGTCCTGCGTATTCATAGAATCACAGAATGGTTTGGGTGGGAAGGGGCCTTCAAGATGATCCAGTTCCACCCCCCTGCCCTGGGCAAGGACACCTCCCACCACACCAGGTTGCTCCAAGCCCCGTCCAACCTGGCCTTGAACCTCCAGGGATGGGGCAGCCACAGCTTCTCTGGGCAACCCTGGCCAGGGGCTCACTACCCTCAGAGTAAAGAATTTCTTCCTAATATCTAACCTAAATCTCACCTCTTTCATTTTAAAGCCATTACCCCTTTTCTTATTGCTACACTCCCTGATCCAGACTCCGTCCCCAGCTTTCCTGTAAGGGAACAGGCTCTAAAGTATTCTCACCTCTTCATCTAAAAATCAGACGAAGGAATACAAGAAGGAAACTGAAGTCTAAGAACTCAGCGAGTGTTTGGCGGTGCTTAATAACGTGCTACATGGGTGCTTTCAAGCACAAATTGGAGTCAAACTAGAGAGGAACTTGAATATTTTAGAAATGCTTACGTGAATGCCTGATACGGCTCAGTTTGGGAGAAAAAGAATCTCGCATCCGAAGAACTACTGAGCAGGAGGGGCCCTTAGACCATGTTTCAGCCGTCTTCCTCTAAGCTTTGCTGAGTAGGAGAGACGTAGGCACATGAGCCAGGTCCTAGCTTTCTAAACAATTGAGAAAACCTTGCAAAGGTGTAATAAAAAGTGAAGGAGCCTTTTGGGTGGCTATCTGCAGAGAGAGGACCGGAGACAGTCCTTTATGCTGTGTACACTGGATCTGGCAAAGTTGAAGTATTGCTGTTTTGACAGTGGTGAAGAAAATACCAAGTTTGGTTCCATCAGGACAAAGGTAAGGCAAGAATTGTAGAGAGTAGTCCACCAAAAATAGTCCAAGGACCCAGGAAAGATGCAAATCACCTACAGATACACAAAATGAAGTCTTGCCAGAGTGAACATAGCCTTACAATGGAGAAAGAATCATAGAATCATAGAATAATGTCAGATCTCAGAAGACCACATTCCTAATATCTGGAGTTGGGCTACGCATTGGCTATACTTGAACAGGCTTTCAGCTGCCAGTGCTGGCAGAGGGGTGATCTAAGAAAGGAGAAAATAAGCTCTGCATGAAATGTGGTCCGGCTGTTGTTCAGGTTGTGTTGGGCTTGCCTGGCTCATTAGATGCAGGAATCCAGGAGTGGCCGTTTCCCTTGCATGTAGACAGCATACACCTCCTAATTTCCTTTGTGCTTGTTTTGACCTTTGCTTCAATCTTCCCCCATGCTGCCGCCTCCTGTAAAGTATTCCCTCCCCATCTTACCTGTGCTTTTTCCTTCAGGATGTGCAAGTCCCCGGGTGGGTGGGAGTCTCTCTAGACCTCATTAAAAGCTCTCAGCCTCCTGTTGCCTTCTTAGGACCTGTGTTTCACAATGTGGAAAGTAGATTAGGATGTGCTGGAGGGCAAAGAGCTCCTCACAGGGTTGAGGAGGGCAGTAATTGCCTTCTTCCGAGATTTAGGTCAGGGTGGAATTCAGAAGAAACCCACCTCAGGTAGGACGTTGTTGGGTGGGCAGAAGCAACAAACTCGATTAAAGCCTTCAACTGGGGAGACCTCCAGGGAGCAGGCTGCAACATGTCTCATTCATGGGCCAGTTTGGCCTGCGCTCTGTGGGCAGCCGGATCTGCTGGAGCGTTTCTTTATAACTCGTCCTGAAATACCTGTGGTAGGTACAGAGGCGCCAGGCTTCCTGCAATTTCACACGATGTGCTGTCTTGATTCGCAGCTCCTCTTAATTCAGCCTACCTGTGTCCTCTGGATGTACTGCTAGTTCTGCTCCCATCAAAGTCAGTGCTGCAGCTGCTACTTGTTTCATGATGGAATAATTTTTTAGGGCCCTTAGAGACTAAAACCAATGTGGGGGACTTGCAGGTCTGTTGAAGCTTGGGCTTGCATAGTTCTGAAAATAGCAAAGCATGTCAAATGACATCTTAATGTTAATATGAGTACCTCTATCTTTCTAGAGATGTCAAGTAAGCTTTGGTTTTCACCCAGTTAGCCCAGTTACCTACATTCTTATGTTTTCTTATCGTAGAATCATAGGATCATCTGGGTTGGAAGAGACCTTTAAGATTGAGTCCAACCACCACCCTAACACTGCCAAAACCACCACTAACCTGTGTCGCTCAGCACCACGTCTGCCCATCTTTTAAGTACCTCCAGCGATGGCGATTCCACCACCTGCCTGGGCAGCCTGTTTTGAGAACGCTTTCGGTGAAGAATTTTTTCCTAATGTCCAATCTAAACCTCCCCTGGCGCAACTTGAGGCCATTTCCTCTTGACCCATTAATTGGGAGAAGAGCCCGACCCCCCCTGGCTACCCCCTCCTCTCAGGCAGTGGCAGAGAGCGAGAAGGGCCCCCCTCAGCCTTCTCTTCTCCAGGCAGAACAACCCCAGGTCCCTCAGCGCCTCCTCAGGAGACTTGTGCTCCAGACCCCTCTCCAGCTCCGCTGCCCTTCTCTGGTCACGCTCCAGCCCCTCAGTGTCTTTCTTGTTGCAAGGGGCCCAAAACTGAACACAGGATTCGAGGTGGGGCCTCACCAGTGCCAGTTTTGGTAACTGGTTTTTATTGCAGCCTCTCCCTGATAAATCTAATGGACCAAATCTACTACAAAAGAGACTCTGCTGTCCAGTTCTGAGTGCTCCTAGAAAGATTTCTGAAGATGTTTCTCTTCCTGTTGAGCCAATAAATTAAATGCCCATATTACAGGCTGCATAATCATTTGTCAAAGTAAAGTATATCAGGAGGGTTTGTTACAGCATCTATTTTTGCATTGTCAGTCACACAGAATACTGGGATATTTTAAAAAAGTATATTGGCAGAAAGAGAAGAGAAACAGAGAGGGAAGGCAACTTTCAGGTGATGGAGTCTGTAGATGGAGTCTGTATACGATTTAGGACTACAAATGCATTGAATAGGTAAGGGCTTTTCATGGATGCTCCTTATGTTCATTTCCCAGGTTCTCTTTAATTGCTATCTCAGGGTATCATATTTTCTAAAAAATCTTCCCACTGGGTGTTGAGTGTTTCCTGTAGGGAACACTCCAGGGAATGTGGCCAATCCACAGGTAGACTGAAAATCTGATCTCTCATCCAATGATTGAGCAGACTGCTGGCCTGGGTTGGATGGTCAGCAGGAGGGAAGTGCAGTGCCCCTGAAACCAAGAGCCACATGGAGATATTTCATGTGATTGAGGTGGAAGTATTTAAACCAAGTATGTCCAGACGGTGCGAGCCCAGACCAGATAAGGACAAAGAACCCAGTGCAGTTAGAGCCCCTCTGCTGGGAGGACAGGCTGAGACAGTTGGGGTCGTTCAGCCTGGAGAAGAGAAGGCTCCAGGGAGACCTTAGAGCCCCTTCCAGTATCTGAAAGGGGTCTACAAGAAAGCTGGAGAGGGTCTTTTTACAAGGACATGTAGTGATAGGATGAGGGGTAATGGCTTCAGACTGGAAGAGGGGAGATTTAGATGTGATATTAGGAGGAAATTCTTCACTCTGAGGGTGGTGAGACACTGGCCCAGGTTGCCCAGAGCAGCTGTGGCTGCCCCATCCCTGGAGGTTCAAGGCCAGGTTGGATGAGGCTTGGAGCAACCTGGTGTGGTGGGAGGTGTCCCTGCTCATGGCAGGGGGTGTAACTAGATGATCTTTAAGGTCCCTTCCAACCCAAACCATTCTGTGTTTCTATGATTCAGTTGAAGTGACTCAAGTCAACTGGTGCATAGGCACTAATTGCAAAGGTTCCCATCTAAACCCTCACACCAGGTTACATCTACCTCTCATCCCAAAATAGACAGCTCTTCTGATGTGAGATTTTTACATGCTGTTCTCTGTGGAGCATTCTTTTTAAAAACCGAGTCTCTATGTGGACATAGTTGTTGCTGTTCCCAAAAAGGGTTTGCAGCAGAAAAGCCCATTTCCAAGGATTCCAACTCGTAGCCTCCCTTAAACCTCACCTGAGTTTTTAATTCAAGCTGTTTTTCTTTGTGAGGAGCAGAAAGCTTGACAGAAAGCCTGAAGGATAACAGGTATAACACACCTGCCAGAGGGTCTGAAATGACAACTCTGATGGAAAAAAGTGAAAAATGCTTTGAGATCAATAGTTTGTCCTGAGATGTTGCTTTGGGGATTTCTGGCACTATTTGCTGTAGAAAGCGTGTGGTGCAAACCATAGGAGACCATCCCATTTAGTCAAGACAGCACAACACTGCTGCTGGCTGTCCATTTCTCCAGGGACAAATGTTGAGGATTAAATAGTGTTGCTTCTGAAAGGCTTAAAACTCTATTCCACTGAGCTGCCAGGGAGAGAGGAGCGCTAAGGACCCGTTGTGCACCATAGTGGTCTTGATTTGATGTCATCGTCCCATATTCTCTCAGCCTTTCCCAAATGTTGCAGCTCTCTGTGGGGTGTAGATAGTTCGGTGGAACATGAAAGAGCTGTGAAATCAGATACAGAGTACTGTTGTGGCTCCCTTTGATTTTTCTCCTTACTTGGGAGAGGTAGAAAAGGCATATTTTTAGGGGGTTTTAAGACCTTTCAGATCCAGAGGACATTGGGCATAGCACAGGAACAGGCTCTCATTAAAAGTCTCTTAAGCAGCTGGAATGTGGCTGGAATGAGATTAAAGGAAATAGATGAATTTAGCAAAATGCTTAGAGAGAAAAGTAGAGAGAAATAAAAGTTTGAGATCCTAATTGTTCTTTCAGATTGCTAGCAGGTGTGCATTAATTCAAAGAGTTTACTTTTTTGCCTTATGATCTGTAGATAATAAACTCTAAATCATTTAAAAAACGATGTGCAGTTTGCCTAACTGCAAATATCTGCATATTTTTTATTTAATCTTCTAAGAATGTTCCCGTACTGTGATCTTGATCTGATCCTATGTTAGTTTTATGCTAATAAAACACAGTTATAGTTAATATAGACAGACCCTGCAAGTCTCTACTCATATGGGTAATCTTAGCTCTGCCTGTTATGACTCTGAGAGTGGCTTCTGCTCCCAGCCGTGCCACTGCTTAACTGCACGACCTTGGGCAACTCCTTTAATTTCTCTGCCTACTTATCGAAATTGAAAGCTATGTGAGATGCTAGTTTTGAGAGTTGTGTCCGTGCACCAATCTTGTGCAATGAATCCCCATCTCTGTAGGAGCCTCCAAGCACATCGGTGTAATTTTTGCATGCCAACAGTTGCATGTCTTAGATAACAAGTGTGATAGTTCACATGAGGGAGACTTTCACTGAAAGGTGTATTCCAGGTAGCTTTATTCACGTGTCTTAGATTAACCAATTTACTGCTCATTTTGTTTACTTCTCAATGCATTATTTCCATCAGGATATTTCCCTCCTCCATTTCTAGAGGAAAATCAAGTTGCTTTGTGTGTTGCAAGTTTAGATATTCACAAATAATAATAAAAAAGAAGTATCGAGTAAGTTTGCCTGGTCAACCAACTATTTGTGTAGAATGCTGTATTACCTCTGTCAGAATTTAAAGTATTGTCAATTCCAATTTTAGAAAGTGTTTTTAATGGAATAGAATCATAGAATCATAGAATGGTTTGGATTGGAAAGGACCTTAAAGCTCATCTAGTTCCAACCCCCGTGCTGTGGGCAGGGATGCCTTCCACTAGACCAGGTTGCTCAAAGCCCCATCCAACCTGGCCTTGAACACTTGGAAGCTTTTGCTTTGCATAGTGCAAAAGATGAATTAGACTTGGTGTCTCTGTGCTGTGTGTGGTCCCCGGCTGTATTTGCTGTGCCCTATTGCAATTGCTCTGAAAATGGAATCAAATTCTTCAAAAGTTGTTTTTATGGTGCCTATCATAATCCTATTTGAGTTTTCCCCAAATATTAATATCCAATGTCCTTCAGGGTCTGGAGAATAGCAATACCACTTCCTCCCAAATCTCATTGGCCACTAGTGGGTCATACAACATCCGTGAGATAATCCCTGTCCAAGACTGTAGGAAGAGCTGTCTTGGGTCAGACCAAAGGTTCATGTAGCTTCACCACCGGGTTTCACCACTGGGTAATAATGAGCACGAAGGCAAAAGCATAAAAAGGAATAGGCCAGTAGATAGTGATATTGTCTCAGAATGCTCTCCAGCTTCTGACATTTGGCACCTCAAGAATTTCCTGTGAAAAAGTATCTTTGTGTTTAATGGTCCCCTTATGAATTTTTTCCTCTATGGTTTTGTATGAAAACATGTATACTTTTAACATCCCTAGTGTCCTGCATTAAGAAGGGCTGCAAGTTTAACTGCGGCCTCTCTACCTCATTTCATCTATTTTTAGTAATTGATTAATAAATTAATATAATTTCCCCTGGTTCTTGTATATTAGAGGTAGTAAAGAAAAACCTTTCTTTACTCACTTGAAGATCAGTCATTATATTATAACCCCGTATTCTCCTCGTATTCCTTATTCTCCTAGTGGAAATTATGGAAGATATCCAGTCTATCTGTTTGTCTTCATACACAGCCTATTTTGGAAACCTGTCAACTTTACAAGTCCAAGTAGATCGTAGCATCTGGCTTATCCTTGGTGTTTCTGTTCAATGACTCCATCAAAGACCTCTAGTAGGTTTATGAGGCATGACTGATTTCTACGGAAGCTGTGTTGACTCTTCTCCACTGTTCTGTATTTAACCAATACCCACTAATTCTACTCTGTTCTTAGACTTTCTAACAACTTTCCCAGTTCAGCTCTCTTCTGTGCTGTGTAGATCATCACATCTCTCATAAAAATTTGAAGATCCCTTTGCCACCTTTTCTCTCTTTTACACTCGTAGTTTTAAGCAATGTCTTTTGCCCTACGTTTTCCTTCCTGAGTCAGCACTTTGATGTGACTATTTTGACATCCAGTAAGCTACAGAAGAGCACGCAGTCTTGACTTTATAGTAGCTACTTGAGGAAATGCATCAAATCCCCTGACAAGCCTGGGAGAGCTCAATAGCCTTAGTTAAATTGTGTCTGCTTAAGGTCTGAATTTCTGACTTTAGCTTTCGTCCTATGGGTCTTGCTTTGCTGTTTACCACTATACTAAAGCATAATCTACTGCATCTTTTCCCCATGAGAAGGGATTAATGGATTTCAGGCTAATATCCTAGCCCCATGCGATGAACATGTATACTGACAAGAACAAAAAATGAGCAGTTATCTTGTGGTTTGCTGTATTAGCCGCAGTTGAGGTCATACTATTGGACTCCTCTGAAAACAGAGCCACCAAGCCTCTAGACTAGAGCTCCTGCTGCTTCTGAAGCCCCAGTGAAAAGGAGGGCTGAGATCTGATTACATCTTTCACAGGAAGGTGACTAGTCTAAATAGTCAGTGAAGGTACTACTGGTCTTAAAAAGGTCTTAAAAAAATATCTGACAAGGGATGAATGCTGGTTTAGCTGGGATGGAGGACACCAAAATGAGGATAGAGCCTGGCAGGAGGGGAGCTATCTTTGTTCTGAGAAAGGATTTTTGGGAGTTAGGATACTTGCCAATTGTGGTAGTTCTGTTGGTATGAGAACAATCAGTAGCTTAGTATACAGGAGTTCAGTAAAATTGCGTATGTGGCTTTCCAGTACTGAGCAATTTCACTGCTGTTACATGAGGCTCTTAAACTCTTTTTTTCCAGTCTCAGTTTCTTATTGTTTCTCTCTGTGCTGTGAAGTTGGGAAATTTGTCTGCATCTGAGCACAGATACTGCATGGCAGATGGAGAACAACGACATTTCACATTTAACTTGTTGACGAGTGCACCTTCCTGGGATGCGAGTGCTGGAATCCCACTACCAAGCAAAGTCCAGGTCTCTGACTCTCTGAGTGAGTGTTGTTTCTCCCTCAACTGATGTAACAGCAACACCTTTTCCTGAACCCAGCATTGTCCCTGTGAGTTAGGTACAGTCTGAACATCTCTAAGAAGTCAGACTTCTGTTGACATCTAAGCCTCTTCCTGCCCAACGCTGGCGTTGGTATATCTTGATCTTCTTGAGCTTCAGAGCTTGCACAGAGCATGAGCTTAGACACCCAGAGCAATATAACTCCAATGAACATGTATATTGTTTTTTAAGCACCACAGTGAGTCAAGCTTGCTCATCGTGCTGGTCTCACTCACTTTGGTCAATCTTGTGTCCTTCACCACAGTTCTTCCAGTTCAGGTTGGTCATGTCTGCTCAGGACAGCTGCTGCTGCCCTCTCTGTGCAGTGTTGGGTGCCAGATAGGACTTTGAACTGTGCAGTCTCAATTACTCTCTGAAGCTCATCAGGCCATGTGCCTTCCAGTTTCTTGGGCTGAACCTGACCCCAAATATCTGCCTCTGCTTCCAGTATTGCCTGTTTCTCTCTCGGCTCTCACTGGAACATCTCGTGTTTCTGTCCCACAGTTCAGCAGTGACAACAGGATTAAGAGATTGTTCTCACTCACTGGGTTTCTAAAGCTTAATACTTGCTGTGTGATTCACAATGATTCCTTGGTTCTTGGTTAGTTTGCAGGTCTCTGGATAGTTGCCATGTGTTAGTTAATCACACTTGTGCCTAGTTACAGATGTGTGAATGCATCTGGGGGTTGTAGGCTCCTGTGAAAACGAATGCAGAAGCGCTGCGGGGTTAGGTTGGCTGAATTGTGCTGTAACTCCCATGCCTGGATAGACTGGATTGACTACAGAAAGATCTAGAGAACTAGCTCAGATCAGCCCGGAGAAGAGAAGGCTCTGGTGAGACCTTAGAGCCCCTTCTAGTATCTGAAAGTGGCTTCAAGAAAGCTGGAGAGCAACTTTTTACAAAGGCATGTATTGATAAGACGAGGGGTAATGGCTTCAGACTGGCAGAGGGGAGATTTAGATGAGATATTAGGAAGAAATTTTTCACTCTGAGGGTGCTGAGACATTGGTCCAGGTTGCCCAGGGAAGCTGTGGCTGCCCCATCCCTGGAGGTTCAAGGCCAGGTTGGATGGGGCTTGGAGCCACCTGGTGTGGTGGGAGGTATCCCTGCCCAGGGCAGGGGGTTTGGAACTAGATGATCTTTAAGGTCCCTTCCAACCTAAACCATTCTATGATGATAAATAGATGTCTATAAAGTATACAGAGGACTAAAATTGCATCTGCAGTGCTTGACTTGCATCCTCCATAATGAAGATTATATCCCTTATAAGAGCACGGTCTTACTGGAACAGTTGAGTGTTAGGAATGACTTTTGTGGAGCCAGGGAAGTTTTCAGTTTGGTCACCTCCATCCATTAAAATTCTTTACTTGTGAAGTTGAGTGTGGTAGACAATGTGGACACTTGTCATGTTCTGACATGACTGACACAGACTTTCCTCTTCTCTCTCTCTCTGGCAGCGCAGCTGGGCATTTGGTGTGCAGAAATGTACACCTGGGAACATGACCAGTCAAACCTGGTCAGGTAATTCAGCTGCGAAGGAGCTGTGCTTTTGCCAGGAACCCAATACTGGTGCAGAGGGGAAGAATCTCACTGCTGTGAGGAATTGCTTATAGAATCATCATAGAATGTTTTGATGCACCCTGTGATTCCTACCTGTTTGGTAATCAGAAGCGGTGCTCCTGAGCGGTGCTGTGCAAAGGCATGACTCTTCCCAGCTTGTTTGCGGCCCTCAAATCTTGCATCAATGTAAAATAATTTCTGCGTGTTTTCAAGCATCCTAAAGATATCAAGGCAGATACATTTTGCAAGAAAAATAGTGTCTTTCCATGAAAAGTGAAACCATTTGTCTCAAAAATTCGTGACATTTTTCAGCTGAATCACATATAAACACATTGCGTTTTGCAATGTTTTCGGTTTGCAATATGTTTTCGGTTGACCTTTATTAATTTTTTCAGCAAGAAAATGTTTTACAGCAAAACTTGTGCCTGCTCTGGAAGGATGGCCATTGATGTCTCTTTATTGGTCTTTCCTAGCTACGTCTAGTGCTATGGCACCAGTGTGCACAAACGTCTGAACGGATGTGGTTAATGCTTTATGGAGTTAGCGCAGGGCTGTGACATACAGCGACCTGCATCACCACTGCGTAAAACCCATCCCTGTATGCGATGGTGAATGTACTGTGAAGGAAACACAACTGCAGGGGCATAAAACATGAACTCTTCATGGAGTCGAGAAAACTTCCCACTCGAGGTCGCTGGTGACAACACACATTTCTTCTTTCTCCCCACAGCGTTTAGTCTGCTACTTTGCCTTGGTGGAGATGGGATACTAGATCTAATCAATCTGTATTGATTAATCTTCTGAGCTGGTAAAGTACCCTGGCCAGCAGCTTTCTGAATATCCTTCCCTCTGATTTTTTCTCTTCCATGAATGACATCTTCCGTAACTCACTGCTTTTTCTGCTTTCTTTCAGCTTGACCGGGAAAGAAACCCTGACCCACTTCCCATCCCTGGGACCCTCCACAAACTCGGCCCAGGGGAAGGTCCATGTGAAGCAGTGTGACCTGCTGAAGCTGTCCCGCAAGCAGAAGAGGCTTTGCCGGAGGGAGCCTGGCTTGGCTGAGACCTTGCGGGATGCCATCCGCCTTGGGATCATGGAGTGCCAGTACCAGTTTCGAAGTGAGCGCTGGAACTGCAGCCTGGAAGGACGGACCAGCCTGCTGAAGCGAGGTACCAGGTAGTCTTTTGTCTGCTGAATCAAGTCTCGCTTAGTGCTGTAGGCCCTGGAATGTGGATCTCAAATTAAGCAAAGTGTGGCAGTGACCAGGGAGTGCAGAGATCATCTGTTTTACCTTGGAATGAGACCTGTGCCATTTTATTTTTTTTTGCCATAAAATATGCCTTATTGTCATCTTTTCATGCATGGTTTGTCATGAAGTGAAAAGCAGAAGGAACTTCACACCCTTGGCTTGTGGATTTTAGTCTGAGACCAGAGTGTCCTAGACTGACTCTCTTCCTTGGCCAACAATCAGGGATGATGATGTGAAAAATAAGGGTTAGTGCTTTACGTCAAGGGACATTTGAAGAAAACATTCTTTTTAGCTTTTTGGATATTTTCATATGTAAATCTCTGTTGTTCTCAGATACAGAATTTAATTCTAATGTACTGTTTGAAAAAGCTATTTATCAGCCTTAAGTCATGTCAGTGCATGTTTACGAATATCTCCTCAGACACTTTTGCATATATTTGGAGTTTCTGCAGAAGTTCACACAGACTGGGCAGAAAAGCCACTGGCTTCTGGTTCACAGAAGGCTTTAGGGGAAGAACATGTCCTCTAAGTTCTGCATTTGAGGTAGAAGGGAGCAAAATAAATCCTTTAAATTAAAAGAGCTTGAGAAGAATAGAATAAAGATAGAACCCCTAACTATTTCTTAATAAAAGTTCCTAGAGCATGCACATACACTCTGCTAAATCTGTCCTCATCCAAACAGTGCCTGAGCAGCCTGTTACTCAGTTTCAGCCCTTTGATAATGTTTAGCAGCATTTACTAGGTTTCAGTCTTCGGTACTATTGAGTTTCAGTCCTTTGTAATGTTTAGTAAATTAATGTCTTGAAAAAAAAGGGGCTGAATAAGCCAATATTAACTTTGATGAAATAAAAATGTTAATTTGAATTAGCATTGAGATTGAAACTTAACATTTCCATTTAAAATTATCAAAATTTATTAAAGTCAATATTAAGTTAATGCTTTAGTAAACCAGCACATACAAGATCAGATTTACTTCATTTCAAGGCTCCATAGTGAATTTTTTAGCAGACTGTGGAAGAAGCCGTTTGTGGTCTTTTTTTAGTGACATTCTGACATCTGTACCTTCATCAACCTCAAAGAACTTGAAAATGACAATTGAATAATCCTCATCTTCAAATAGCTGGAAAACATTTAATTATCTTGTGGTGGCATGCCCCAACATTTCCATGGACTCCTGACTGACAAAATAAAATATTACCTGTAATTTAAAACCTGTTTTGGCAGATGAGGATAAGTGTTTGAAAACTTTTATTACACAATCTTGAGGATCAAATGATGATTTAATACAGAAAAGTATGCTATATACATCTCCTATATGAGAGGAGAGTTGACTGGAAGCAATTACTATCTCTCATTTTCCTTGCAAATAGGTTTCTTTTTTCACAAAGAACATGAACACTTTCAGCTGCCACTTTTGATCTGTTTCTCACATATTCCTACTGCTGTTTTGTTGCTGCCTTGGAAATTGTTGGTCAGGCACTGAACAATGCTCCTTTCACCCAAGTAGTGATGAAGAGTTTTAGAAATGATTAAATCATTTGATATTACCGTGGTCCTAGAGAAACCATAAAGAAAAAGAGGTGAAAAAAGATCATATCCCAGTGAGATGGTTCATTTTTGTAATAGCTGAAAAGCCACATTTAATTTGCAGTGCCAACTGAAAAACTGCTTTGACTGATTAGGATCACCCATGCTATTCCTGCTTCTACAGATGCCACCATCTTTTTTCCTGTATTTACATACTTTTAGTAAGTTAAAAAAAAAAAAAAATGCCAAGAGCTTTCTGGTTTTTGAAATGCCAGATTTGTTTTCACAGTGTGCGCCATTTGTTGTTTTACATTGAGACTCAACTGGAAAACTCCTTTTGCATAACCTACAATCTTTCTATGACAATTGCAGTCACTTATGGTGGCTATTGCTCTTCATTGATCCATGCAAAATCCTTCTGCATTCCTTCTCCACTTCTTAAAAAAATCCATAAACAGAGAAAGATTTAAAACTATTCTGGACAGACATTTCAAGCCACCTCGTTGCACAGTGGCAGCTGTTGTATTTATAAAAGATTGTAAAGCAATGAGCATCTTTTGATGCTTTTGGTGACTGCCATAGAGGCAGTCAATTGCGCTGGAGGTCAGGTAAGCAGTATTTCAACTCAAACGACATGGTGGTTTGGGGAAAATAAATAGTTATAGCAAAGACAGCTCAGATCCAGCCACTCAGAAAAATCCTTCTTGAGAAACGAACGCTCTATAATCCTTCCCTCCATCAATCCATTTCATGTTGGTCAGATTCTTTGACCTTCAAGCAGTGGTTTCGTTGATGTCAGGGGGAATCTAGGAATGATACAACACAGGAACAGTGGCTCAGAGATGTAGGATTTCCATCATTGGAGATTTTAAGAACTCAGTTGGACAAAGCCCTCAGCACCTTTATCTGCCATTGGAGTTAGCCCTGATAACTAAAGCCCTGCTACCCCCTAAAGGCATGAACAAATCCTTCCATCCTAAATGTTTCTACAGTTCTATAGCTTTCTGGTCTGCTCTTTTTTCTTTCTTTGTTTGGTCTTTTTTCCCAGGGAGATCTCTCTTCCACTTGCTCTGAAGTCCTCCCCCTATCTTTATTGTAGCATTGAAAAATCTTTGACCTTGAGCATCTTTCCTTTGGCAGAATCAGCACATGGCTAAACTCCTCCTATTACAGTTTTCCTTGTGGTCTAGAACACACCACAGAACAATGTCTTGCCATTGCAGCAAACGTCTTTCTGTATTTATAGGCTACTGAGCTAAGAAATAATTCCAGAGAGCTCAGGGGAAGACTTGGAAATGTGCAAGGACCTACCAGGGGGAGCTGGCTTGCTTCAACATCTTGAAATTCAACTCTGAGCTGAATGTTTGCAACCAAACTGACTACTGCCCAGCAAAAACTTCTGCATTTAGATGCTCCCCCTTGCACTGAATGCTTAAGATTTCATTTGGTCACCAGCAGTACAACCAATGGGGTAAGGAGAGTGACTCACCCCTAAACCAGAGCCTGACAGCCTGCTATGTGCTCCAGGCTCCACCGGCTGTGGTGACAAGAGTTCCATTGACATAGTGGGAGGATGGATAACCAGGACACATGGAGAAACCTCTGTTTAGATCTTCTCAAATCATGCTAGTTGGAGCCGATTGCTGTTCGTCTGTGCTATGTCCTACTGAAAATCCAGCTTTAACAGCTGCTCTGATGCCCATTGTTATTCCATGAGGGCTTAAGGAACATTCAGTTTTTTCTTTACTTGTGTGGTCTGTGAATTAAACAATTAAACAGATGGTGATCAGTGCCTTATGACAGAGTAGAAGGAATCATCTTAGACTTTTCAGACAAGAATTTGGGAGCCTGGTGACCCTGAACCTTTGCCATAAAAGGAGGTGGGAGGAGAGAGAAGAAGGAGACAATTTGAAAGTATGCTCGTTATCTTCAGTTGCTGCTGTCTGCAGTGGCCTGACCACAAGCAATGGTCTCTGATTTCAAGTGGGTTGAAATCTGGCCAGCACTTACGTGGGGTGCCACAGAAGAAACCAAACCATCACTGGTCAGAAATAGCAGAAGCAGTGTGGTATTCCACAAAGTCAGATTTAGCAGGGTATGTGGAGCTGACTGGTACTGCTAGCTTTATATGGTATGGGAAAGTGTTTTGAAAATGTTCTCCTCTCTTCTGGTATCAGTATGTCAGATAGGATACTGAGAATCTGGTAAGCATTTGGAGATAACTACTGGAATAATTTTTCAGATTTAGGATCTCAGATGTACCTTAGCCTCTCTTAGCCCCTTCTTTTGGGTTAGCCACTGTCTGAAAATGTGTGAGCATCATGTTGCAGTCTGTAATCCATACTGACTGTGTCCCATATCAGATTTTCCAAAACTTTTGATGGATTTGGTGATGTTTTTTCATTATTCCAGTTCCCCAAGAGATTTCATAGAGCATCATCAACCAGAGAGCAATACAGTTGCTGATACAGCAACTAAAATAGGAAGGAATAGGTAGGAAGCAGCTTGTTGATTGATGTCCTTGACTTCCTCCACATTTTCTTGACTCTCTCATCCACATCCATATTGTTGCTAGATCTTTCATGTAAAATTCTGGAATTTCAATGAGCTCCTATGACGTGTGCCTTCAATTTGCTAATGCAGCCTCTCTATTATCTTCATGATTAGTCAAATTTTCATTCTTCTCACTGATCTCTACCAGAAGAACTCTCTGTCCTGTTCTCTGGTCAGATTCATGGTAACCTCACCCAGATCTCGACACTCAGTGGTGGTCTGATCTATTATTACAGCTGGATGGGAGTTCTTTGAGGGAACAGAATGATGGAAAGACTTGAGGTTGGACAGAATTAATTCTAGAGGTCCCCTCCACTCTTCGCTCAAATCAGCGCTTACTGCAAGACTAGATCAGGTCTCTGTGGTTCTGTCTCTCTCTTCCATTTTTGGGAATTTTTTTCCTTCTAATATGGAAGGAAATTTGGAATTTTTGAATGTGGAATATTTGTTTGCTTCAATGTATTTTCTTCCATGCAATGTACAAGTGCTCTACTTAGTATAAATAGAAATTTCTCTATTTTTCTCCATTCCTGCACTCTGAGCTATTGACCAGTCACTTGTCTTTCTCTTCTTTGCCCTCCTTCCTAAACTGTGGACTTGTTAAGCAATTTCCTATTAATAGTTTTGTTTTCTGAAAAAACAAAACAAACCAAACAAAAAATCCCCCCAAAATGCCTATAGAGGAAATATTAAGATTTCCCCCTGGATTAAGTAGGAGAGGAGGTAAGTAATTGAAACAAAATATTCTGGCGTTTAGGTCAGTTTTGTATCAATTGGTGTTTTCTGGAACTTCTGTTGGGAATTCATGGGTGCCATATCAACATACCGATTCCTATCTGATCCCATGTCTTCACACTGAATTTCTGTTTGGGCATTGTACTTTTTTTTGCTGTTTAAAATGTCATGGTGTGTCATGGTCACATACCTCAGGGCAAATGTAGCCTAGCTGGGAGGCCTGCTTTAGAAAGGAGAATAGCTTCAGCAAGCATCACCACAGTCACTGGGAGTAGATACTTTACAGAGAAGTCAGAAAATCCTCTCATGTGCTGGAGAGTCTGTCCTTCTTGCCCAAGATGTTCTTCAAGACAGAACCTTTGCCATTCAAAATACATGTGATCCTTCCATATGAAATACTACTGCTGTGCCAGCCCAGTCCCAATGAAAAACATTTTTAAATAACAGGTCAGATTTTCTAAATATTTTTTCAGTCTCTACTAAGTAATTCCTGATTTGAAACCACAGCATGATTTCAGTTGACAGCGTCTATTCACACCTGTGAGCTCTGTGGTGAGGATGAGGACAAATGGAATTTCATGACTGTCACTTTTGCAGTTGAATATTTTTCCAGGGTTGTTTGGCTGTTGCCACCCACCCCTTGATTCATGAGTGGTCTCCTGTCTCCCTATTGAATCAGTCACAGCCACCAGGTGAGCCTGAGGTGTTACTACACCAGTTACTTCAAACCTGATATTGAGATTCTCTGCTAGGAACAGTGTGCAGGTAATGGAAGAGTTTTGTCTCTTTGTATTTCTAAGTTTTATACTTGGTTTTAGTTCATGGACGGTCAGGACAGCCAGTGAGCTGGAGGAACACCTTATTTTGCCTTTCCTGCTCCTACCCTCTCCTAATCCTTCTCCTCTGCAGGTTTTAAGGAAACTGCCTTCCTCTATGCAGTGTCCTCTGCAGCTCTCACCCACTCCTTGGCCAGAGCGTGTAGTGCTGGGCGCATGGAGCGCTGCACCTGCGATGACTCCCCAGACCTGGAGAACCGCAAAGCCTGGCAATGGGGTGTTTGTGGAGACAACCTCAAATACAGCACCAAGTTCCTGAAAAAATTCCTGGGTCAGAAGAGGATTGGCAAAGACCTGCGGGCCAAGGTGGACATCCACAACACCAATGTTGGCATCAAGGTGAGGAGCTGCAGCAGCGGGTTTAGAAAGAAGTTAGGACTCAATGGAGGTCTTCTAACCCATCCTCAGCTGAGGCTGTTTGTGAGAGGGGTATTCACTGCCCCTACTCACAAACCAGACCTGTTTACGTGTGTGTTGTGGACCTTATGGTACTGAGAGCTCCCTGGAAAGAAAGTCTCCTGAACTCTGGTGTGAGGGGCTGCATATTTGGAGTGGCAGAGTAGCATCCTGTATCCTCTGGTGGTATCAGAGGCAGAGTGACAGTGACATGCAGCATGTTAACAGCTGTAAAACTTACTCGGCTAAATTACTCCATGAGTTATACCATGGCCACAGGGAGTTTTGAGAACAGTTAGACCTTCCAAGGTGGTGTGACATATGAAGCAGATTAAAGGTTGACACTCTTGAGATCAACTATGACTCTGCTGGCAATTTGCTATGGACCTAGTTGTGTCACAAGTGTGGGTGAGAGAGACCATTAGATTAAGCATTTTGGCCTGCATGTTACATCTACTGACTTATAGAATCATAGAATTGCTTAGATTGGAAGGGACCCATAACATCATTGAGTCCAACCATTAACTAACATTGCCAAAACCATCGCTAACCCATGTCCTTCAGCTACACATCTACCCGGCTTTTAAATACCTCCAGGGATGCTGATTCCACCACTTCCCTGGGCAGCCTGTTCCAATGCTTGATAACCCTTTTGGTGAAGAATTTTTTCCTAATATGGAGTCTAAAACACCCCTGGCTCAATTTGAGGCCATTTCCTTTCATCCAATGTCTTGTTTCTTGGGAGAAGAGACCTACTCCCACCTCTCTACAACCTCCTTTCACGTAGTTGTAGAGAGAGATAAGGTCTCCCCCCAGCCTCCTCTTCTCCAGGCGGAACAGCCCCAGGTCCCTCAGCGGCTCCTCAGGAGACTTGTGCCCCAGACCCCTCACCAGCTCCGCTGCCCTTCTCTGGACACACTCCAGCACCTCAATGTCTTTCTTGTTGCAAAGGGGCCCCAAACTGAACACAGGATTCGAGGTGGGGCCTCAGCAGTGGCCAGTACAGGGGGACAATCACTGCCCTGGTCCTGCTGGCCACACTCTTCCTGATACAGGCCAGGATGCTGTTGGCCTTCTTGGCTACCTGGGCACTCTGCTGGCTCATGTTCACCTGACTGCCAACCAAAACCCCCAGTCCTTTTCCACCAAGCAGCTTTCCAGCCACTCTGCCCCAAGCCTGTAGCGTTCATGGGGTTGTTGTGACCCAAGTGCAGGACCTGGCACTTGGCCTTGTTGAACCTCACACCATTGGCCTTGGCCCATCCATCCAGCCTGTCCAGATCCCTCTGTAGAGGGACCTGCCCTCAAGCAGGTTGACACTCCCAACTAACTTGGTGCGGGTGCACTCGATCTCCTCGTCCACGTTGTTGATAAAGATATTAAACAGACCCAGCCCCAATACCATGCCCTGGGTAACACCATTTATGACCAGCCACCAACTGGATTTAACTCCATTCACCACCACTCTTTGGGCCTGGCCATCCAGCCAGTTTTTGACTCAGTGAAGAGCACGCCCATCCAAGCCAGGAGCAGCCAGTTTCTCCGGGAGAATGCTGTGGGAAACTGTGTCAAAGGCTTTACTAAAGTCCAGGTAGACAACAGCCACAGCCTTTCCCTCATCCACCAAGCAGGTCACCTTGTCCTAGAAGGAGATCAGGTTAGTCAAGTAGGACCTGCCTTTCATGAAGCCATGCTGACTGGGCCTGATCACCTGGTTGTCCTGCATGTGCCCCATAACGACACTCAGGATGATCTGCGCCATCATCTTACCCGGCACTGAGGTCAGACTGAAAGGCCTGTAGTTCCCCAGATCCTCCTTTTGGCCCTTTTTGTGGACGGACATCACATTTGCTAACCTCCAGTCAACTGGGACCTCACCAGTTAGCCAGGGCTGCTGATCAGTGATGGAAAGTGGCTTGGTGAGCACTTCCGCCAGCTCCCTCAGTACCTTCGGGTGGATCCCATCTGGCCCCATAGACTTGTGTATGTCTGAGTGGTGTGGCAGGTCACTCACCATTTCCCCTTGGATTATGAGGGCTTCATTCTGCTCCCCGCCTCTGTCTTCTAGCGCAGGGGGCTGGGTACTCAGGGAACAACTGGTCTTACTGTGAAAGACTGAGGCAAAGAGGCATTAAGTACCTCAGCCTTTTCCTCATCCTTTGTCATTATGTTTCCACCCGTGTCTACTACAGGATGGAGATTTTCCTTAGTCCTTCTTTTATTGCTAATGGATTTATAGAAACTTTTTAAATTGTCGTTAAATCGTAGTTTTCATTTGAATATACCTAAGGGAATCTTCTGTGCTGGAGATGCTCGGTTTCATGGTTGACTATTCCTGCCATTCCAAATAGGCTTAGTAAAAATTTATTCAGTGTTCAGTATTCAGTCATTTGTTCTCATTCAGCCTTTCTGCTCTCTCGCTCACCACTCAACTCAGTAGCCACTCCTCTGTTGTTTTTTTTAGTTTCTACTCTATAAAATAGGAATAATACCAATAAAACTGAAGTAGGTAACTGGGGTTATTCTGCCTGGAGAAAAGGAGGCTGAGGGGCGACCTTGTCGCTCTCTACAGCTATCTGAAAGGAGGGTGTAGTGAGAGGGACGTCGGTCTCTTCTCCCAAGTAACAAGTGATGGGAGAAGAGGAAATGGCCTTAAGTTGAGCCAGGGGAGGTTTAAGATGGACACTAGGAAAAATTCCTTCACTGAAAGGGTTATCAAGCATTGGATCAGGCTGCTCAGGGAAGTGGTGGAATCAGCATCCCTGGAGGTATAAGACAGAGAGATGTGGTGCTCAAGGGCATGATTTAGTGGTGGTTTTGGCAGTGTTAGGTTAATGGTTGGACTCAATGCTTTTAAAGGTCTTTTCCAACCTAACCAATTTTATGATTCTAAATATTTTCAGGCTGTCTGCAATCCGAGGTATTACCTCTAGGCAGAACTGTGCTCATAGTCCTGGCAGATAACGACTACCACTTCTCTTCCTTATCAGGCTGTGAAAAACGGTCTCAAAACCACATGCAAGTGCCATGGTGTCTCTGGCTCATGTGCTGTCCGGACATGCTGGAAGCAGCTTTCACCTTTCCATGAGATCGGACGACTGCTGAAACTGCGCTACGATGATGCTGTCAAGGTCTTCAGCACCACCAATGACGCTGTGGGACACTCAGAGCTGGCTGGCCCACAGAGACACAGCCATTCCCCCAAGCACCCCGCTTTGCCCCGCTCTACTGACCTGGTGTATGTGGAAGACTCCCCCAGCTTTTGTCGTCCCAGCAAATACTCCCTGGGAACAGCAGGGAGAACCTGCTCTCGGGAAGGCAACTGTGACAGCATGTGCTGTGGACGAGGCTATAACACCCAGAGCCGGCTGGTGACCTTCTCTTGCCACTGCCAGGTGCAGTGGTGTTGCTATGTTGAGTGCCAACAGTGCATGCAGGAAGAGGTGGTCTACAGCTGCAAGCAGTAAAGTCAGTGCTAGAGGATCAAGACAAGTCCTAGAGCACAAGAAAGCAGTAAGGAGAGAGAGACACGATTCTCTGCTGTGGGGTGAGGGCAAAGGCAAGCACCAAAAATGTCCAGCACTCCTATTACCTCAACGTTGAGACCCTCTGGTCTGGGGAGAGCCCCTATATGAGGGGTAAAAACCAGAGGTTTTATCAGGTATCAGATCAGGAAGGAGGGAGAGAGAGTGGGGGGTAATGTAGGGACAGCAGAAACACTGAAGCAGTCAAAAATACCTCCCTTGAGCTAAAACTTGTACTCTCATCTGCAGGAATGTCCCCCTCCTCCATCCCTCACTTGCACTTACGTAAATGCGTTGGGGTGGTGACATTGAAATACTGAGGGCTTGTGCGCTGGTTCCTGGGGAGAAGAGAATTAAGGGACTGGAGAGGCAACGAACCACAGACTGGATCCTGATATCGCAGGGACAGCCATGTTCCTGCACCAAGGCAAAATGACTCCAGCCACAGGGGGTTTTCAGTGCTGTTCTCTGGGAGCTGGATGAATCCTTTCTGCTTTGAACTGAAAGACATGCTATTGAGTAGTCTCATCTTGATGCAAGAATTGTGCCTCAGAAATACCACTTTACAAACAAATGGACCTCATGTCCATCATCTCCCAGGTCTATAGTTTGGACGTTAGACTCCAAGTGCATTTTAATCATGTTTTAACCTTGCTGTACACAGGAGAGCTGGAATTTGCCTGTTACAGTGCATGTATCACAGGAACTCAGCTGAGGTCTGTGAAGTTACCTCTCTGCAGCGTGCTGCCGTGCAGGGGGTTGTTTTATGGTGGTGGATCCAGGGTGATGGTGGCAATTATGCATCTCTCTTTTTTCCCCGCCCCAATCGAACTTTTGATCACCTTTTTGTCTTACGTGTGTGTGTCTTATATCTTTGCCCTGGTGCCCAAAGTGCATCACATCCCACAGTTCTGCCCTGTGCTAATGACAGGTAGAACTTCTGAAAGGGAACTAGGAACCACAGGAACTGGGGCATCTTAAGAGATCTGCAAGTCATGAGTGACAATCTTGGCACTGAGAAGTTAGATGTGTTTAGACAACGCAGGAATCTAGCATGAGAACCTGACCTGGGGGAAAGAGCACGTTCCAGTACAGAGTTGTGACCCCCAGACTTTGAGTCATGTTTTTCTAATTGACTTTAAGTTGGACACAAAGGAAATTTTTGTCTTTGGTTGTGTCTTAAAAAGCAGTCTTGGGAATGGCAGTGAGGCGGTCCCTGACCTGGCCACCAGGCAAACATAGAGGGGTGTAGCACAACATGTCTGGGTGTTGAGCTGTCTTACAGTGCTTGGCCGTGTATTTGCCTGCTCCAGGGCTCTTTGTGGTTAGAGCATTTGTACGGTGAGCAGCTCTGGAGACCCCCTGAAATAACAAAGCTGCTGTATTTACTCAGTCTTGGTGACGGCTATAAACCAGCAAGCAGGATGCTGGTGTGGAGGTGGGCTCGTTCTGAAAAGAATATGTAAATCCTTAAGCTCAGATCAAAGTTCATTGGCAAAGTAATGGGTGAAGATGCTGGTTTGGGTTGTTCAGATGGACTGATCCATAGTCTGAGTTGGGCAAGCTTTCAATACAACTGAGTTCTCACAAGCGGTGAGGTCTCACCTGTGTGCTCCAGCTCTTGAGTGTGGATGTGCTGAAGTCAGGCAGCTCATCCGTTCATTTACATATGCTTTGAATAATCACTTTGCAGTGATGAGTGTGTACTCACACTCTCTTTATCTTGACCTTGTTGCCCTTTGCTTTTTACAATTATTTTTGATTTCTGCTTCATAAAACAATGGAAGAGAACTGTCTCTGAGCAGATCTAGCCATTAACTGTCTGCTTAGAGGCCACTGGCACCTTCCCTTTGGCTAGTTACAGGTCTTTTAATGGGCTTATTGCTTTTTATCCTTTTTCTGGCTCAAGTTGACTTGAACAGAATTAAAGTGCTTATGACAGACATAATACTGCAAATTGGGTTAATTGGGCTTTTTTTTTTTTTACCTCCTAAATACTGGAGAAATTAATATTGAGCAGACCATTATTTACATGTTGCTTTTAATCTTTTTGGAGTTGAAATCTTCCCACGAGTCTCAATGTTGAGCGCTCAATGAAAAACATCCCAATGAGTTAAAATCATTAGGAGCAGGCATCGTAGGTGAGGCAACAAAGGAACCAGCTCTACACTATTGATCCCAAACAACCTGCCCTACTGACCTCCTGTCTTGTCCAGAGTCAGAGAGGAATGGAGTACCATGTCACAGGCAGGTTCTGTGGAGATCCCATCCATTGCATGGAGCATTCTCATTTAAACAGGGACTGGGGCTGAGTGGGAAGAGAGGGGAAGCACAGCTTTGGGAAGCAAGTGGAAGAGACACTACTCTCTCCTCTTGCTTTTGTCAAGGCTGCACTTCTCAGTTGTCCACTGGCCAGTAACATCTGGGCATGCACCGTCCATTCTCCACACCCAGATGCCATAATTTGAGAGCAGCTAGGATGCTCCTAGGTGGTGGAGGGAGTTCTTGATGACCTAGTTTCTTTTTATTTCCTCTTTGGGCTAATGTTGATGAACTAAGGGGGTTCGAGCAGGCACACCGCTGCAGGTTGGGATTCATGCATTGTGCAGATCAGGCAACAGGACTTGCACAAGGTCACTGCAGGCAAGAACTCTGGATAGAACTCATTTTCAGTGGCTTAGTAAGTTCTGTCTCCAGCTTTGCTATGAAGTTGTTTGAAGAAGAAAGCACACTTCTGTAACCTCCTGGTGTCTGGGTCAATGTCACCTGCTGACGGCTGTATCCCAGTAAGGGGTTATGAATCTGCTCTCTTGTTTCTTAAAAGAACAGACTGTTTATGTCACTTTGAGTGTTAGGTCTTCTCTTAAGAACTTTCTGTTCACTGAACTCCAAGTGCTAAGCACCATTGTGTTTGACTCTTGCAGTAGGAACTGTCAGGCTGCACACTGGGAGCAGGTTTATGAAGCTGTTGGTCTATGAAGCTGTTGGTCTATGAGGCTGTTGGGCTACAGGCTAAACAGGAGCCTCCCTGGACTTGGTTGGTCTTTGTAGGGCCCTTGGGGTACCATCCAGGTACCTGCAGAGTGGACTTGTTTCAAAGTGAAGCTTTTTGTTTTGCTCAGACTCACTCTTCTGTACTATTCCTGTAAAAAAAGTATAGGAGAAAAACACACAAGAACAGACATGTAGGTCAGTCTTTTCTCCAATGACCTGGTCCTACTCTGCAGTGACTGTGAAAGGAAATACATGTTACCAACACCTTTCGTTTTCCTGTCAAGAGCATTTCAAATCCATAGGCTAGTTCTCCTGGCCTAAAGGCCAGGCTGGCTTCTGCACAGCAGAAAGTGTTGTTTTAATAATATTCTTTATTTGTCTCCAAATACTGCAAAGCTTTAGGTGGTAGATGAATGTATTTCAGAGGCGTGTTAGGTGTTTTGCACAACAGACTCAATAAGAAGACCAAAAGCATAGTAAGAAGACTTTTTAGGCAGTGGGGGTCAGACTAGTAGAACTTGCATCTTTTGTTATTTGTGTCCTTTGCAGCTGAAACACTGATGTCAGTGGGAACTGAAGCACAGGTTTGTGGCAAGGGGACTAGACACTTTCATTTAGGCAACTAGATCAAGCCCCTTCAGGGTGGATATTTTGGACTGAAGTGGTCCTTTGGCACTTTTTCAGGTAAAGAAGACACATTTAAGGCAGAACTGGATACTGCTTTGCAGCACTTGAAAAAGAACTTTTTTTTTATGTGTGTAGCCCTTGTCATATGGACATTCACTGGTGTCACTAAGTCCTCTGCTACTGAAAACACTGGCACCTGTGAAATGTGCACGGATTACATCTAGCAATGGAGGCTTTTAGCAGTGATCTGTGTTACCGTTTGAGCTGTGATCTGTTGAAACTGGCAGTGTCTATGCCATACCATGTTTTTGTCCAGCCTTGCTGCCAGCAACCATGAGGTGGAGCTGCCATTTGTCTTGAGTGTTGGGTTAGCACAGTCCCTTGGGGATCTCAAAAGAACTTTGTTAAAGTCAAAGAATAATGTAAACAAAGTAAATTGAAAGGTGAGGTTGTGCCTGGAAGTCCTGGCAACACACAGTTGTTGTTGAATAAAAACTGGACACAAAGATATTTCAGGGGAAAATGAAGTACTGTTTTCTCATGTACCAAAGTGGGCTTTTGCGCATGCAGCTCCTTGCCCCTGCATGGCTCAGAGCTGCTTGAGAAAGAGAGATGGAGAAGATCTGAGGAAGAGTTGGTTCATTCTCTGGTATCCTTGGGGTGAGTTTGGGCTCAGTGCAATATGGAGGTTTGGCATTTGACTGAAGTAAATTTTGATTGTAAGCTGTTAAGCCAAGTCTGGACAAAGAAGTCGAATGTCCTCTGCAAGCTTAACTCAAGCCTGTTTCAACTCCTCCCTGTCACAGCAGAAAAGCTTTCTGTTCAATCTCTGCCAGTCAGAACAGACAGACTCTCTCAGTTTGGAAATCAAACAATGAAAACTGATGGGGAATAAATAATTTAAAATTTCCTATATGAGGTCTGGGGACAAGGCTCGGGCATATTTTGAGTTCGAGGCAATGTTGGTATCACTCCTTTTGGTATCCTTCAATACTAAGCCTTTTAGAAATGGTGCTACGGAGAAGGAAGCAAAAAAGTTTGCTTGAGGCAGATAGTTTGTTTTTACTTTTTTTCTTTCAGTTATCCAGGGTGGTTTTATCACCCAAACTTGATGTAAATTGGGTTGATATTCAGAAATGTGATTTGCTTCAACAAACAGCAATGCGAGTCTTTGTGTTATCAGGAAGCAAAACTTGGGTCTTTTTCGCCTTCAGTATTCCGAGGCTTGAATTGTATTTTCTTCAAGACCAAGCATCATCTTGAGCAAAGCTCTTCCGCCACCTCCTGGAGATATGGGATGTGAAAACCTGGGCCTCCATTTGGTCTGTGTGTGAGCTTTCTAACCATGCTGCACATCTTACAATGTACTACAAATCCGGTGGATGTGCCACCACTTTGGTTATATGTACAAAGAAGTTACTGGAATGACAGGGTGGAGATATGAAAGGATCATACTTTACAAGTTTTACATGGAAATCTTTTCAGCAGCAAAAGTGAAAGCTTATGCCCTGGCTATAAAAAACTCTTTCCCAAGTGCAAATGTACCTCAACATGACTATCGATGGCAAAAACCTGAGATGCACATGCTTTCCTGTATAGTTTTTTGATTCAAGATGTATCCTTTCCTCTGTACCTAAGATCCAAGTACCCTGAGAACAGTGATATCCCTAACACTCCTCCCTGGCTGGGATCCTCACTGGCTGGCAACTCTGCAGACACAGGTCTGTCACTGTGTGTACTTCCTAGTCCAGTTTTTATAGCCTCTCCTGGTGTGTTGTGGTGCTGGGTTTGGTAGTAGTGGATCTAGCATGCTTATTGCAGGAGGGAAATAACAATCCATCAGAAAAGTTTTACTGAGGTATATAAAGTTCTGGCGTGGACGGACCACAACATCCCCAAGCGAAGGGCTGAACCTGGTTGGAAAGAAATCACATACCTGGGGGACACCCCATAGAATGATTAGACACCAGTAATTCCTTGAGACTTAACCAGGGATCCATGCATCACTGCAGTGCAATGCTGGGGTCAAGGGTACTTTATTGGATCAATAAATAGGGACATGTAAGCCAAGAAACACTAATGAGCAGGGTAACAAACCCCACTCATGCAATAGCCACTTCTACACCCTCAAACACCTTGTGTAAGACTGGAAGGACAATTTGCGACAATATAATGTGTCACAGAAAAAAAAAGGCTGTGCTTTAAGGGAAACGAAACATTTGTCTACCTCAAGATGTCCCACTTTTGTGACAAGAAGTATCAATGTTATTTATATTTCTTATGTATCCTCTAGAAAGAAAATGGTGCTATGGGTTTTAAGTTGCATTAGAGTCCTGCTTGTACCTTGTCCTGATTTTTATATAATCCCTTTGCTTATAACATGCATATTTGTGTAGCTGTCTGTGTTGTCCAGTATTGCACTAGTGTCTGCATTGCTGGTGTTCTGTCAGTCAATAAATACCAGTTGTTTTCTAAGAATGTACATTTCTGCCTTTCAAGGAACATCACTGGAAAGTAGCTTTGAATAACTCCATTCCTCCACTGGCACATTGGTGTTCCTTTAGTCCTCCTTTAGCTGCACCCTCTCCAGAAGATAACTAGAAATGCCCATTTCTGCCCACCCAACAGTAAGGGTTGCCCAGGTGGGCTGAGCTCAGGTATGTTTGTGGTAAGGAGATGTGAAACCAGTAAGCCAAATCCCATCAAGAACATGTCAGTGGCATGTTTCCTGTTGCAGCAAAACAAACTCGATGCTCATGTACCTGGTTGCTCTGTTCTGCTTCTGGTGCCTCTGTGGCAGCTGTTTGGATGTGACTGTGGAACTCGGCAATTGGGCTGATGCAACTGGTGCAAAAGTTGCTTAGCTTGAAAGGCTGTGGGTGCCCTGTGGTCCTCAGACTCTCCCTGGAGAGACAAGGGCGGTTGCCTGAGGAAGCCTGTGGACATGCAGAGGAGCACCAGATGATACTTTTCACAGGGAAGGATGGTGGAGCTGGCCTTGTGCAGCAGTGATGACACCAGACTAGCAGCTCTTCTCGCCCTTCAGCTTGGGCATGTGGGAGCCGACAGCTCCAGCAGTCCTGAGCTATGGCTGAGAGTGGGTTTACCAGGTGATCCCAAACAGTGCCCCCAGACCTTGGTCTGGCACTAGGCCACCACAGCATGGTGGCACCTCATCACTTTGTGGTGCTCAACAGTGACCACACAAGACCAGAGAAAGGGCCATGGCCACAGGCTGTGTCTGATGCACATGCCAAGCTACACCCTACAGGAAGCGTGGTTAACTGCTGTGTCCAGGGCTCAGCACAGTCCATAGCCAATGTATGCAACTGCCCAGGCCCAGCATGACCCAGAGCTGCCAATCATGGGCCACAACACAGCCACTTCACACTGTGGTTTGCTTTCTGGTTGGGATCTTGTTGCCCCATCCCTCTTTCACCCCCACCAGCTCACTCCTCTGCTCTTGAACAGAACTTCTGAGTTTCAATTCTGGCCACTTAGAAGGGAGCATAGTGTTACCCAGCCCTAAAGATCCACACAGGTCCAGCTCCTTGGCATGTAGTGAGCTGAAAGTGTGTCAGAAAAAACAGAGTAGTTGGTTTCTCTGGGGCAAAGCTTGCTGGTGCACTGGGGAGGGTAAATAATTCAAGACACTCATGGGTCGTCTCCCAACCTTCTGCCCTAACCTACTCTTCTGGCAGTCCCAGTTGTCTCCTAAGGTCTGCCACAGGCATAGCTTCTCAACCAGAGCAGTGCAGTCTATGCTAAATGTGCTTCCTAGGAAAGATAAAGCAAGAAATAATGTCTCCATGGACAGGCTTCACAAGATCAGTGGCGTTTTTCTGGGGACTGAATGAGACAAGGGGGACCAGACCTAGCACTGGCCTTGTGCTAGGAATGTCTGTGCTTGGATCAGCTTGGTGTCCCTAGGAATGCCCCCCACACACCCAAAACATCACTACTGAAGTGGGGCAACCACCCTTCCTGGAAGTTCAAGAAGGGCCACATGTATCTCATGTATCAGCCTCTTTAGCTTCTTCACTGATGAGCATCACGTGGCTTCCTAAGGTGATGCTGGTCTTAGCCTTTCTTGGGGCTTGTTTTGCATCCCCACTTAATGCTTCCCCTGCCCCAGTGAGGCAGTGATATCTACTGAACCCCCTCGGTAGATGAAGAGCGCGACTGGGGGTTTTTTGGGCAGACTGTCCCAGGGTGCCATTAGAGCTCCTGCCCAGCTTGGCTCTGCTGTCTTATGAAGCAGCAGTGGCTACCATGCTCTTCTGCCCGCTCAGCAGCACAGCACGGAGACAACAAGAAATCAGCCCTCAGATAGGTCAGGAAGAGATGCTGAGGACAGGCAGGCTTTGCCTGTGTGATGTTTCGAGTCATTTGCAGACTGAATCTGTCCCAGTATGTCACCTTAGGCATGTCCTAACAGGCCACTTTTGCCTGTAAGCTGTTTCATGGCACTTAAAGGCAGCAGGGCTCTTAAATCCAGGGCCAGGGACTAAATGGAAGCCTCAAATCTTGCTGTGAGAGGAAATGGTCCTACAAGAAAAGGAGTATTGGTGGAGAACTGGGTGGTAGAACATGGTGAGATGTGTCATCCTCCCTCCGCAGCGTCAGGCAGCACAGAGCCTGGGCACGCAAGGGGCCAGCCAAGCCCTTAGCAGGCAGGTGGTTTTCCTGAGACCGTCTGTTCCTGGGCTAACTGTCATTTCAGGTATTTATTTTGTCCGTCCTATTGAGCGTACGCCGAGTGGAGGGGTTATGCCTGCACTGGATGGGTGCAATGAAACCTCCTCATGCTGCTTGCTCCTGTCACAGTGGGATTAAAATGTCATGGGAAAGAGCTTTTGGCAAATGAGGCAAGTAGGATGCCTGCTCATTTGTGCGGCCATGCTGAAAATCCCCCACCTTGCTGGATGGAGAAAAGCTAGGCAGGCCTCCTGCTTTTTTGGGAGATGTGCTGGGTTTGGGGGAGACACGCTGTGGTGGCTCCCAGCCAGCCCTGCCATCACTCTCCCAGGCAGCGAAGACCTCCAGCAAGCTCTTTGAAGTCACAGCTCTCACCAGGCAAGAGAGCAGCAGGAACCCCAGACACAAGAAGCAGAGGGTAGTTGGCAGGTCACATCTCAGATGGAGGAAATGGCAAAAATGCCTTTTCTTGACAGATAAGTGTCCTCTAAGCGAGATTGCTCCTTTGAGCATCATGGATGGTCAATGTACCATTGCTTTGGGGGAACAACTCAATGCAAACAGTAAATAAATAGCACAAATCAGATCCTTGTTTCATGTCAAGGGCAATTCCCAACCCAATTGCCAAGGGCAATTTTCCCCTCTTACCCACAATTTCATCTAAACTCTTGTGCAAATCCAACATCCTCTACAGCGACACCTGCAAAGTGTGAGCTGTGTGTCTTTAGCATGGCTTTGCCACTGTTCACGTTATCAGCCTGGATACTGAAATACCGCTTGATGCTCTACCTTCTTCAGTGCCAGCACTTGCTCTAACATGTAGGGGTAATGAGGGCAACTCTGTGACTGGAAATCAGCCTGTCTGCACCCACCCAGAGAGCCTTTGCTGACATGAACCACTTCTGCAAAATCTCTTTTTGTGCTCTGGATGCCGTAATGGCAAAGCCAGGACTCAAGACTTATTCTCGGGCATATGTTTTTGTGTGCTTTGGATTCTAGTTTTCTAAAACGGAATGCTAAAACGACCTAACCTTAGATGTCTGAAAGCTTAAGCTGCAAATATGAGTCAGCCAAGGCATTGCCCAGAGCAGGCCATCTATATTAAAATTTTAGGGCAAATGAACGCAGCTAGCTTTTTCCTAGCTTATGCTAGTTTTAAATCCAGTAACTGTGCCTGGGACAATAGTTTCTGTATTGTCTTTGTGTGTTGTGTGTGTTTGCTGATGCTTTTCTTCTGCAATTGTCTGAAAAGCTTTGTGAAAAGTTTCTGCCAGGACTCATTTTCAAAATACAAAAGATGTGACACCTTCTGCAGGCTCCCCTGGACATAGCCTGACTCTCTTACTTCCAGCAGACACATTGTCCCAAGGCTTTCATTAGAAACCTGAGCTGACAGCGTTGGGTGGTATTGACTCTGTTATCTCCTAGCTGAACTACGCGTTCCTATTAGCATTTCACCTTATATAGCACATTTTAAATATTAATACCTGTAGATAAGACATTTTGGCAGCCATACTGGGTAGAAACTACCCATCAAAATATGAATTTCTGAGAGCTTTGTATCCCTTTTGTCTGTGGACAGAGGCGTACCACTACTTTTCCGTACTTATTGATCACAGAATCACAGAATCACCCAGGTTGGAAGGGACCTTTAAGATCATCGAGTCCAACCACAAACCCAACACTGCCAAAGCCTCCATTAACCCATGTCCTTCAGCACCACATCTGCCCGCTGGTAAATACCTCCAGGGATGGTGATTCCATCACTTCCCTGGGCTGCCTGTTCCAATATTTGATGACCCCTTCTGTGAAGAAATTTTCCAATTTTTCCAATGTAAACCTCCTCTGGTGTAATTTAAGGCCATTTTCTCTCATCCTATCACCTGTTACTTGGGAGAAGAGACCAATCCCCTCCTCATTTCCTATCAACGTGCATATTTCCCCCCCCCCCC
>VZSF01006622.1:83560-152377 GCA_013398295.1 Chionis minor
CGCCTGCGTTTCCCCCCCCCCCCCCCCCCCCGGCAACTGACATTTCTCTGCTGTTTTTTAACCCAGTGTTACAAATATTTTCCAGAGCATTTTGGAGATTCTTCTCCTTTTTGTCTCAGTTAGCAGAATATCAGGTCTGCAAATATTGATGCCTAGGATCTATCAGATACTGATTATATTATGAATCTGTTGGAAAACATTTTGGATGCAGAAATAAGTCCCAAGATGACACGGGAAAGGTCCCTTCCAAAAGTTATGTTAAAACTGCTCAGCTGCTAGCCCTGTTTTAGAGACCTTGCAGAATCAAGATATACTACCTACAGGGATGCTTTTAACTGAGTGCACAACAGGGCACTTAGATTTTTGTCACCTTTGCTCCATGTGCTGCCAACTGCTTTCCTATATCACTACAGGCAGCTGGGAATTGATATCAGATGTTAGACCCTGGGCCCAGCCTGTGCTGAGCTGTAAGACATTTGCTTTAGGGCCAGGTGCAGTGTCATTTCTAGAGGCATGTGTGTGCTCACATTTCAGCTGCTTTGCACCTCGACAGACCGCGGCTCATGTAGAGAAATATTAGATGTCTGTGCAAAACTCCACTTAACAGCTTTGTTGCGTTTGCCCCTGCCCCCCACCCCAAGTCCCCTCCACAGATCCCTGGCTGTACACACTGCTCCGGGTGTTTGTTCTTGGCAGTTTTGCAGGTCTCCTGTCTGACCCTGATAGGTGTGGTGACAGCACTGTGTGTATGGACAGGATGAAGAAGTTGACCAAGACAGACAACATGATGTGCTGCTGAAACGTCCCCAGAAGGAGGTCTTCTTGCATTCAGCTCCTACTTATTTAATCAGTTATTCTTCTGAATCACCTGTTGGCCCTTGGAAGGGCTCTGCTGTGAGCCTAAGCTTGCGTGATCCCATTGTAGAGACACAAATCCATGCCCTGTAGTTGCCTCAATACCACCTTCTTCTTGACTGCTGCCTGATCCGATTTGCTGGCTTTCCTCCAATGTCCCTTACCTCACTTTGGTTTTTATTCAGTTTCTGCTTCCTTCCCCCACCCCTGATTCAGCCTGGATTCTTTATTCTTCCCGCTGTGCTGCCCTTGCCAAAACCCACCCGCCTCTTCCATTTCTCCGTCCCCTCTTGCTTTTAGTAGGAAAGTTATTCATGGCATTGCACTCCCCCAGGCAAGCTCCAGTGCAAAAATACCTTGGGAGCATGGGGGCATGGCTGGGGTTAGCAGGGTAAGCAGGGCCAAATCCAGCCATACCTTGTAAGCGTGCTGCTCAACCGTGCAGGTAAAAGACGTATTACATGTAGAAAGGGAGAACGGTTGTTGACCTCCCAGCTCCCCGTGTGGCTACAGCTGTGGTTGATGCCCATCTGCAGGGCACTTCTCTCCATCTTTTGTGACTTGTGCTTGTCCTGAGAAGAGCTGTCAGCAGGGTGTGAGCTGGGGTACTCACACAGTCACTCCAATTCCCATCAGAAAGTCACCTGGTCTCTGAGAGCTGTGAGATGTAAAAAAGTACTTGTCCCCTTTCATGTACCTCAGTTACAGTCCAAAATCAAGGCTTGTTTTGATTTTCTTCTCTCTCTTTCAATTTTGGGGCAAGTCCCCCCAGTGTTTAATTCTTTTACCCCTTTTCAGCAGGTCTAGCAACGGAGAGAAGAAAATTGGGGAAATGAAAAAGAGCAGCAAGAACATGACTAAGAAACTGCAGCGTCACCCAGCTGTGGGCACAAGTGACCCACAGGGAGAGCAGAAGCCAGGAGACAAGTGCAGATGAGATGGGAAACCCTTTCCCAACTGTTTGCCCGCAGATGCTTGCCTGTTTGCCTGCACAACCCCAGCAGCATGGAGGACAGAGAAATAAAGATCAGCAGCTTCTGCTGATCCAGGTTGTGACTGTTGTGTTACTGACTTGGGAGAGGGGGAGAATAATCCCCTCCCTGCTATCCAAAACACCCTGAGGTCACCTGAAACCGTCACACTTTTATTAAAGAAAAAAAAAATCTCCTTAAACATATTTTCCCCTCTGTGCTGAGCTGCTCTGCGGCTGGCCCTGAGTGCCCAGGGGCTCTGAGAGCCACAGCCCGCGCAGGTGTTGTGGAGGATGGAGGCCTCTTCTCCCACCCTGGCTCTGGAAAGGATGGGGAATTGCTGAAGGGGGAGGGTGACACTCATCAGGGACCAGAGCTGCCAGCATTACGTCTCACGTTTCCTCCTGCTCGGGCTGTGGAAAGAGCTGGGTCAGGTTTGAACAGGAGGTTTAGTCTGTGGCTCATAGCCCAAGGTCAAATGAAATTTCTGAAAGACAGACAGCGGCATGTCATATTAGGTTGTTTTTACAGTGATAACGCAATGCCCTCCCCAACCCTCAGCTCCCGGCATCCAAGCAAAGGTTTTTGGGGGGACAGAGCAGCGTAGCCATCCTCTCCTCTGATTCATGACTCCAACATCGCCTTCCTAGCTCTGTTGTTGACACGTCTGTGACTGTGGGCAGGTCCCCCACGCCATCAGTTTGGGCAGCACACTACAAAGGTGCCCTGGCTGATACTAGGCTTCCAGATGTTAACATAATACAAATATTAATTGCCATTAACATTCCTAAATAAGGGCATGCACATTCCTAGAGAAGTTTGGAGTATGAGTCGATTCCAGACAAAGGAGTGATGTTGTCCCAGTCTACCTCTGTGTGGAGGTAGAATTCAGTTTGACCTAAGGGGATCCTAGGGCTTAGGAAGAGTCATGAGTAGTATAGAAGCATTTGTTCCGGGGCTGTATTCCATCACCGTTGATATTTTTCCCCATCATTTCATTAAGAATTCATGTAAACCTCTAAAAAGCTCCGTGGCCAGAGTGACTGTAGAGATTTTGATTGTGACAGAAGACCACCTTCAGAACATCACCCTTCAACCGTCACTATGCTGTGAACCAACTCCCCAGCCAGTGAATGAGGCACAATTTTCCAACCTTGTCTTCCTTGAAAGTTTAACTGGCTCGTCTGGCTTGTCTGCAGGGTCCACCATGTCATCTGCTTATGGTCCTGCAAGGCAACTCCTAAGAAGTGAAAACCTGTGGCTGGTCAGGTTACTGCTCTGGCTGCATTGCATTTAATCCCGAGGGATGAAGGCCATGTGGGATGGGGCTTTGAGCAACCTAGTCTAGTGGGAGGTGTCCCTGTCCATGGTGGGGGGTTGGAACTAGATGATCTTTAAGGTCCCTTCCAACCTAAACCATTCTATGATTCTATGAATTTGGTTGTTTAAAAAGCAAACAAACATAAGAAAAGAAAGGTATAGACTCTAAAGCATGAGACCAAAGAGGTTTGTAGTGACTGGAGGCAATTCCTTAACACTCCTGTGCTTCAGTTTCTTTGATATGAAGTAAATGAATACTGACTCACTTCTCCTAGATTGAAATAATTCTCGACTAATAAATGGATATACAGCAACTCTAAAGCCCTCTTAGAACCCGAGTTGCAGACAAGTGATGTGATGATCCACTTATGTTCAACTGGAACTGTTGGCTCCTTCCTATCCCTTTGGTTTCTATGCAAGATGTTATGTCTTTTTGTAGTGACTGGGTCAAATAAATTGCAGCTGTGAAGTTAAAAGGAATTGGCTAGGAGGTTTGGAGTCAGTAGCAATGGTGTTTAACAGACCTTGGGTTCCTGGAGAAGCTATGGGGAGGAGGGGGAAAGGTCCTGTTGAATTGTGGACTGGTTTCATTGATGCCCAGAAAATGATGGAAAAGCTGACATGAGATGTAATATAAGTCTGCCTAGCTTCAGCTGCAAGCTGCTAACTCACATTGTCCATTACCTATTAGAATAAACAGGTATCTGTTCTTGGAATTCTCTTCCTTCCATGTCTGCCGTTTATCTCCCTCTGATAAATTAAGTAGGATATGCTCCTCTTTTCTACGTATGAAGTATACTTTCCATATCTAGAGTCATTCATTTTAGGTAGTGACAGAATACGTTCCGTTTTAAAAATCCAAAACACCTATTGCCTATTCTGAATCAATATAAATGAGACTGATAAAGTAATTTCAAGGGAATTGTTCTCTAATAGGGATGTTCAGAGAGGGTTTTGCTCATGGCATAGGAGCAAATATGCTGGTGATTGGAGTAGTGTAAGTTAATATCAGTAAAAATTGCAGAAGACCTAAATAATCATGTGTAATTAAAAACAGAACCTGAGTGTAAAGAATAGTCTAGATTACACTGTAACCAAACTTATTTAAATAGCATGGTTGGGACTCATCTACTTCATGCAAACACTGTGCAGACCCTTGAGTATGAGCTTCTTTACTATGTCCCCAGCAGAGAGGCAGGCACTTCTTTAATTCAACTCCCTTATTTCTCCATCAACTGTAAAAAGTATTCGGGAGTGCATTTTACCAAAGTGCATGGGTGTCTAGAGTGTAGAGGGGGAGTCCATCTCCAGCTGCAACATTGCAGCATGGCAATGTTTATCCCCTTCCTAACTGTGGAGTGCACCATGTGGGTATCGCGCACAGCATACCTCAGCTCCCCTTCTAGCTGAGTCAGAACCAAGTTGATACAGTGATGGCACAACCTGCTACTGAAACGAGCAAATGCAGATCCCAAAACTACATCCAAGATAGCACTGTTAGGAATAGGGCCCTGTACTGGTCAAAATCTTACTAAGACATTTCGAAAAAAGTGCCTGCCCCACTTTTCCCCCTGCATCAGTGATCTAATCAAAGCAGTAGCATTCAGACTAGGCTCTGAAGAAAAGCAGATGCTGGGAATGGGTGTACTTCAATGCCGGGTGGTCTTATATCTCTGTTCCTGCTATTGTCTTTGGGAACTGATGTGGTATCCTCTAGGCGAGAGGCTCTGCAGCCCATCCACAGTGCCCAGAACTACCTGGGAGCCCCCTCCCAACAGGATGCCATTTCTTAGATCTCTGAGCAATCTGCTCTGCTCAGCCTCTTCTTCCCTGATTAATAATGTTGCTGTCAGTTTGGATTACAGCCCTCTACTTTCTCTGTCTCAGCTTAAAATACTTGTGGTTTCATATTCTGTCAGAAAAGATATATAAGAGAAGAGCTTTGCTCAAAGTGCAGATGACGATGGAAAAAGAATGTGTTGCTACAAATTCCTCCAGGAGTCTTTATTGGATTCCTTATTACTTACCGAAATGCAAAAACATAGGGAGGGAGTGAACAGGATGGGGGGCAATGGAGGGCTCGTAGGAGCTGCATATTGTGGCATTGTGGGAAAGATAAGACAAGCCCGTGGCTTGAACAGAGATAACAGTGAAAGAGTTTCTGCAGTTATCTAGGCAATTTCTTTCATTGCTTCACTATTTGTCCTGTTGGGGAAAAAAACCCCCAAACCACACAACATGCAAAACAAAACTGAACGCCCAACTGAAGTTGCTTTTATGGAAATTTAAGTCCCTTGTTTCTTACTGTGTTTGTGAAAGGAAGACATTTCCTGTGACTGGTTGACTGGACATGGTCCTTTCCATGTTCCCAGATGTTCCACTTATCAGTCTATGATTTTGATATTGATTTAGACTCATGCCTTGCATAGCAAACTCACCTCTCATTTAAGCTGATCTCTGTGTTCATTCTATTGCATTCTCTATGCAGTGGAGATTAGTTTCCAACTGGTAAATATTTGATGAATTGGTAATTCTTCAAAGAAGATCCAAAAAATAGAAAAGTGTTACACCTTCTAGGAATAAAATACAGAATGTGGATTTGAGGCTGAAAAAAACTGTGGTGGGGAATAGAAGCATCCATCACTGTCCCTTGCAATGCTCGGCTGGATTGAAGATGCTCTTACTAAAGTAGGGCATACCCAAAGAAAAATGGAGGTGGACATAAACAGAATTCTTCCCGCTTCTGGGAAGAAGGGTAAATCATGACAATAAAAACAAGGTCAACAGCTCATTTCAGAGTTGATGATATGAGAATGTTTTTTGATGTTCCACCCTCAGGGTGCATTTATTAAAAAACAATTTGTCCTAGCAGATAAAATGAATTCCCCTGCAGGGAATCCTTTTCAGCTAAAGACTAGCATGACTCAGACAAATACCAAACCAAGAAATGGAAGAGAAAGCTGGGAGATTCTTGTGCGAACTCCATAGTTGGAAGAGATGGTCAGACAAAGGAGGATAAAGTAATGGACAAGTTACATCACCTGGGCAAGCAGGTGAAGAGCAAAAATAACAAAATTCCTATGTTGGTGGACAGCATGGTGCTGTGGGCAATGTGGACAATGAAACAGCATTCCCTTAACCTTCTTTCAGATATGTCTGAACCCCTGCCCTAGTTGCTCCTTCTCACTCCCTTACCTGCATCATCCACATCCAGGAAGACACTTATGGAGCTGTGCTCCAAAAAATCATGCTAAATCTGGGTGGCTATCTCACCCCACCATTCAGGTCTTATCAAACTGTCCTGTATGCCTTGGAATACAAGAGGAGAGAAAAAAAGTGATGTGAGTGGCTGTAGGTTTGTATATTTAAATTCAGTACTAAACGAAGGATTTTGATGGAACATGTAATTGAAGAAGTGTGATTTGGCTAAAACACTGGTTTATCAGAGGATAATTGTGATAGTCCAGTCAAACAGTTTGATAAAGCAACTGTTTTCTTAAAAAACCTGAAAACAGAACTAAGTTGAAATAAGCTCTTATCTTGTCTTTTAACATGGGGGAAGACGTCTCTTGGTTCCCATCACCTATAGGTTCAGAAGAAGTATTCTTTATTCCAGTATCCTAATCATTAACTAATGAAAACTCTCATAATACTAGAACCAGGACCAAACTGGGGGCATGGCATGAAGTTTCATAGTGAAACTTCATACTCACTCCCTGGAGACACTTCATTGTCATTGGAGGTAGCCTGTGTTTTTCTTACCTACTTCATTGACTCAAGTGAAAACAAGATATATGAATCCACTTGTTTCTCTCTTAGCCACCAGGCTTGTTACCCTCACAGTGGAGATGAGCTGTTTTGGTGTGATCTCTTCTTCAGAAGTCCATGTCAGCAGTGCCTTAATTCAATGTGTTAATAGCACAAAACTGGGAGGCACTGCCAAGATAGAAGTTATAGTGATATCCTGGGGCATGTCTCTATGTCCCTGACAATGTGTAACGGAAAAGTGATGTAATTAAGGAGTACAGAATGGAAAGATGTGCATTTACAGACTCCTGACAACACCTTCTGCTGTAAATTTGGAGTTTGTCTCTGGAAAGCATCAGGGGAGGAGAAAAGCTTATGAATAGAGTCAGCCACTGGACAGGTCTGAAACTTCGTATCATGCAGCCATGAAAAACAGAAGTGAGGTGTTCAGACGGGGGGAAGAGTAGGGGTGAGAAAGAAGAGGGCAATTGCACAAATGCAGAAGGCTTGTTGCCATCAGATTGCTTCAGTCTGGTAGTGACTAGTGGTTAACAAGTTTGGCACCCATAACAGTGGGATAGAGGAGGGTAATTTCTTATATGTGGTTATTGCACTCTGGTGCACAGAGAGGACCGTGAACAAGAAAGAACTTTTCTGAGCATACTGATTCTTGCTTGTCAGAAATTACAAAGAACAGACATAAATATTCTTAATCCAGCATGGCTGACCCTGTGCACTGTAATTGCTCGTGTGTGTGTGTGACAAACAAGGGCACAGCCATCACCCACCACCCTTTCCCATATGGAGGAGAAACAGAAGAGCAAACGAGAAATTCATCTGTGACCAAGAGCTAGTGTGGAGAACCCAAAGATTATGGAGCAAATTAGAGGATGTGCCCTGCATGTCCACAGGGGCTTCAGTCACTGCCCCTGGAATAAGCACTAGTCTTGTAGTAAGTGTCCTCTGTTGGGTCTGACATATGTTGAAAAGGTCTACCTCCCCATCCCTGTCTGCCTAAGGCTGCTTTGAGCATGATGATTTCCATGGATTTATTCACTTCTGTTTCAGCAGCCAGTTGATTCAAGTGTTACTGATCTTGACACTACCATGCATGACTTCATTAAGGCTCTCTCTACAAAGTTCTTGTTACGCCAAGCTCCTGCACTGATATCTTGACTGATATTTTCAACAGAGTAATTTCTTCCTGCCACCTAAGTCTATTCTCGTATGACCACTGAGGCTTCATTCATACAGAGAGCAGTGCCCGCCACATGGACCCTGGATAGGACCTGGACAAAACACATTTTCAGTGCTGCTTAACGAGTTGCTTTCTCTTATAGAAATTATTTCCCGTCAGTGAAATTATCTATAGTCTAGCCTCTAGGAAGCCTTTGCACTGTTGTTGCCTAGCCTGTGGGACATGATAGCAGTGGAGCTCTCCAGCTGTCTTCTAAGGTCACTCACCTCTTGATTTTCTTTCTGCTTTCTTCTTCCACAGTTAGGTTCTCAGCCCCTTCTTTTGTTGTCCCCAAATGCTCCTTTTATTCATTGGTCAGAAAGAAGTTCCCTTATTTCATGTGTTGGCCATAAAATCAGTTTCTTTTGCTATTTTCTATTGTCTTTTCTGGTCGGAGTTCCCTCACTGTTGTTGGCAACCCCACTTTTTGTCATATAGGAGGATGCTTGACCTTAGATCTTGGATTCCTCCAGCTTTGGAGAAGTTCCTCTTTGGTGGGGGCCAGGGACTCTCCTGATCCTTTTACCTCCCTGAGTGTATTTCCATTCTAGCACAGTCTTTCACCAAAATTTAGCGTAGATGTTAGGGGTTGGGTAAGCAGTGAAATGCAGTTGTCTCCAGATTTGCACCTGGAATTTCTGGGGTTTTGTGTTGTGCCTGGGCTGATGTCCGGGGCTGTAGACAGGTTATAGATAGGACAGTTGCCTTATTAGTGCAAGAGCTGCTTCCCGCTGCTTCCCTATGGCACAGGATGGGTATCACTGGACAAAAAGGACCTAGGCAAGCACCAAAGGGGCTATGTACAGGGCACACTCATTGATACCTCCCCCATTCCTTATTACACTATATATCTAAGAACAGCCAAACTGAGAGTCCAGGGCGGCAAGAACAGGAAGGACTGGTCTGCTGTGCCTGTGGCTTTTTCATGTGCCTGCACCCAGGAGAATGAGAGGTATTGCATGCCCCTCCATTGCAAGCTGCTGCTAATGATTCCTTCTGCCCGGAGGACACAGTTGGGATCGATGGAGGGTCAGCCGTTAGACATACATTTCCCAATGCCCAGCATAGCACGCGGGGTCAGGGAGCTAATCATCACTCCTATCTTGCCTGCCCTGCCGCAGTGTCCAGCCTACGGCAATTGGAGGTGCATTAAAGATTAAACAAGAGGTGGGGGGTCTAGTGAGTGCGTTGGAGTAATTCCAGGGTGGGTGGGCAGTGGTTGGCCCAAGCAAGTGGATTTCGGCTGCAGCGGCCTCTACTTTAGATCTTTCAGCCGAAGAAACTGGCGGCATCTCTGTTGAGACAGAAAATGCCTCCAGCTAAAATTCCACTATCTGACCTCAGAAGGGCTCCAGCTGTTTCTGCCACCAACACAGCAGCTAGAAGAAGAGTTTTAAAGAGGTTGGCCATGCTAAAAGAGAAACCCACTTCAGAGGGCCTGGCAGGACTGAGCCTTCCTCTTCCTCATTCACCACTGTCAGCGTAAGTGCGAACACAGTGTGGCCTGAGTGTCAGCTGTTCTTAGAGGGGTGTCTGCCACTTTCCAGCACCATGCCATGTAGATTTGATGCAGGACTTTGACACCTCTTCTAAGGTGGGAGGACTAAACGATTGCCTTGCTTGACATACTCATTCGTAATGCCTCCAACCTCTAAAATCAGTACATTGCAACTCCTGTCCCTACTGAAATAAGAACATTTTCATGGGATTAAGAAAACACCTTCCATTTGAAGTGTTTAGTGTCACAGAGTCTCATCCCATGGCTCTGAACACATCTGTGTCAGTCTCGGAGATGATTTAGGCAGGCAGTTCACACACCTTCCTCCTTTGCAGGGCTAATCAGAGTGTTGCGTGTTAGCGTCTAGTGTTAACACGTCTATTCTCACTCCAGTGGTCATGGGAGTGCATTCATATCTGTCTTGGGCACCCATGAGTCGTCGCTGGTAGCCTTTAGAGGCTGACTGCAAAGCTTGGCACTTGAGGGAGGTAGGAAAATGGTATGGCTGGCACTTAGCGATGCTGTCTGGAGCTGTGTGGGCTTGGGAAGTGGTGCTGGCTGACTGCCATCCCAAAGACTCTGCCCTTCGATTCCCCAGATCCACTGCTTTTCTGTGAGCCTCGAATTCACAGCCCTCATTGTGTAATTAGCAGTAGAAGAGCAGAGGAAGAGATTCATCCAGAGTAACCTCATGAGTCAGACTTCACAGCCATGAGGAAAACGTGGGCAGGATTCCCCATTCCTTCTGGCAAGCATTGCAAACTGTCCACTTCAGGGACAATCAGATTCAAGGCTTGCCATCTAGTCAAACATGGAATCCTAACATGGTAAGGGCTCTTTGTCAGAGCTTCTTCAACTAATAACTCAATGTCCCCACCTGAGCTACTCTGTTCTCCTTTCATGATCAGTGGAAAAATAAGGCTGTCAAAGGATGAACAGTCACTAAGAAAGGCCAAATGAATTGCCCTAAGCCTTTTTGTCATCAGTGAGAATGAGAAGAGCCTCAGGTACCTGTCTTACACTTGACATCTTACTCTCCATAACACAGATGAATCCCATTGATTCAGTCTCAGGCCCTGGACACCCACCTGCATGCTCCTCTTGCTGACTGGGGGTACTGTTTTTGATGGCATTAACGACATTAATTGTAACAATTTTTAGCTGTGCTGATCATCTAGGATAGCTTTTGATCATGGACCTTCATGATCTCCAGCTAGACTTAGCTATAAAGCATCCTCTCAGCGGAGTCCCATCCAGGTTTGCCATTGCCTGAAGAGCAATTCAGAACAAGGCCTGCAGTTGCTATTCTTATAAACTGAGCATTATATATTTTGTGTGATACAAAGGAAGTGTTACTCATTTACTGGAATTATCCTTTTATCAAGTCAGTTTCCTATTGCATTTCACCCTTCATTGCACTGGCAGTTCATTCCTTTAACAAGGCTCTTTCTATTCTTGAAAGTATATTTCAGAGGTCTTGGAATTTTACTGTGAAATACAGAACGTTTCCTTTTCTTTTTAAAAACGTGTTCCAAGCCCCCCGAAATTCTGGAGAACTTGAAGCAACAATGAACAAACCTATCATGAAATTAAAAGATAACAAACAGGGCCTCATAAGAACTTTCCCTAAATTATCTTTGCGAAGAATCTGTTACTCTATTTTCATTTTAAGCACTTTTTACTTGTCAGATGTTGCTTTTGGTTTCCTGTTGTAGCCTTTGTTTCCCCAGTCCCAACTTGTGCTGGAAATCTGCTCCTGGGTCCTTTTGTGAACTTCTGGTAAGATTCATGAGAGAGATTCAAGCAGTGGTGACCAAACTCTGCAATGGGTGATTTGAGGTGTTCAGTCATGCACAACCCCGACTACAGCATTTGTGAGGAGTGGATTGCCTACAAAACAGGAGAGCACGGGGTAACTAATCAGGCAACAGGCAACGGTAGAGCAAAGAAGTGAGGCTTAATCTGGGGATCTCTAGGGATCATAGGCAGACCATGGGGACAGCACTGACGCAATGAGCCAAGTCAGGACAGGAATTGGGAAGTGGAGTTGAAAGCCAAGAGTCAAACTACAAATCATCTTGGAACTTTCCAGTAGCTCATTGCAAATTAGCAGCAGAAATGCCCCTGCTGTGGGTGTTTGTCGGTCAAGCATGGAGATAAAGTTGCAAGAAGGGCAAATTCATCCCCAGTACAAGTGAGCCCTCAGCAGCTCCACTGGCTCTGTCAGCTCCTCTGCACACATGCGAAGAGATTTCTTCATCACAGCTGCATCCTGACTATTTCATAGGGGCTTCTATGACCGGGTTTTGATTCTTAGCTCTTACTTGCTCGTCAATTACAGACTGTTATTTCTATCAAATATTTTTTTAAGATCAGTCAAAACCTCTTCCAGGGCTTCATCAGCCAGTGGTTGGGGTGGGGCAGTGAGTTGTATGGGCAAAAGCTTATCACAGGTGGTTTTAAGAAGACAAGGGAAATTAGATATATCTTCATGGAGGAAGACGAAAGAAAGAGGGTCTTTTTTAAGCTAAGATTTTAAGATGATGGACAAACATGGTGGATAGCAGCATGCTGGAGATTTTGTGGAATAACTTCAGTTCTGGCAGCCAAGCCATACTAGTAAATATATCCTGTGGATCTTTATTTTTTGCAGTTGTTCTTGGCCCATGTCTTGAGTTCCCCGCAGCTTCTTCAAACATTGCACCATAGAAGCAGATGCAAAAAAAAGGAAATGCTTTTAGAACATTTGAACCCACGGGTGAAAGCTACACTTGAAATAAAAACCTGTTTTGCTGCACAGAGGAATATATAATAATATATTATAAGAAAATTCTGCTAGAAGAACTCAGATAAGAATTCAATCTGTGACATTCTTCTAAACCCAATTAACCTAATCCAATAATTCTCACTGAATGAGATGATGAGATGCAGTCGAATTTTCTCCAAAGGACTAGAAATAATCTGCATGTGTACTTGTCAGAATAAGTCTTGTGAGTAGACAAAGCAGACAGAAGAACATAACAGTTATCCTGGATTAAAAGTCCACCCAAAGGTGCTCAGGGATGAACCTGTGAGCAGGACAAGCAGGTAGGTGACTTTCCCAGGATGCTCTTCTGGTCTCCAGAACTTGCAGGTCCGGGGCTTGTGGAGGAAGACATCTCTGGAGTGACTGAAACCTCCTCAGTAAAGAGAAAAAATAGATCAGTTCAGTCAAAAGATCATACATGAGCAGGCAGGTGAAATTGCCTGTGAAAGTTGACATTAAGAACTAAATTGATTATTTGCAGTGGTTAGGGTGGCTGTGGAGAAGGGCAAAGTGGAGATGGTGTGTAGCAAATTGAGCAACTACCATGCTGCGCTTGTAGAAGCAGAGCAAGCGGGATGTCAGCCCTGGGTCACTGGAAGTTGTGAGTCACCAGCCAGACTTCTGATGAGACTGAAGTGATCAATGAGGGGACACTCACGACAAACTGGGCTGCTAGCTTGGTTCTTGAGGTGGCAGCTGTCAGATTAGCTTCTCATGATGAAATTCCACCACTGAGGTACCCTACCAGAAGAGGTGTGTCAGGGGAGGACAGGCCAGCACAGATGGATAGTCCTCTTTTGAACCAACCACATGAAAGATGCGGGAGATTCTTATGATATGCCAAAAAGAAGTTTAATCTCAGTGCAGCCAGCCAGCTCTGACTGTGTTAGTTCAAATAGGACTGTATCCACTCTCATGGCGTGAAAGGATTGTGCAGAACGCACCATGGGGTATACCACATAACTAGACAGCGTCATCTTTGGTCCATAACACTGGGATTGCCAGTTGTTCTACATAGATATTTCGTGAGGGATGAGGTCCTGTCACCAGGGACAGGTAGGTCTCTGCTGACACATGGGTGACCCTGTTCTGTATTGGTCCTTTCTCAAATACTGGTACCTGCTCCTGCGTAAGTGCCCTAGTGCTTTGCTTACTAGGCTTCATTCTTTACTCAACCTGTTCCTGTCCACCCTCCTTAGAGATTTATCCTGGCCACAGCCAGGGACGCAGCACAGTGCTAAAAGGATCTTGAACTTGATTCAGATTTGACAATCTTGTGTCCTCAAGTCTAAACCAGGAGGGTTCTGTACAGTCTCTTCATCTCTCAGTTATGATTAGGTATACCATTCACACCATGTAATTCCGGGAAGAAATAGATGGCTGTCTTGCTGTGATTGAATGAGAATGGTTTATAAAAATATATAACCTGTGATGTAGTTCAGCAAACAAAAACAGTGACCAGGTGAAATATATTCTACTTGGTCTAAATGAAAGTGAATTGATAGTTGGCAACAAAAGTGAAAGTCAAGATAAGAGCCAGTCTACTGAATTGTATCAAAAATAAAGACTTAAAGAGAAAGTAGGTTCTTAGACAGCAAGACAAATTGAAGATCCTACATCTACATTTCAAAGACTTCATTGTCCCAAGGCAAGACAAACAAAATGGTATTTGCATATTCACTGGCACTGGAACAGAATCCAAAGGCATCAGCCAAATGGAAGGAACTGAGAGAAGGGAGGTGAAATTAGCATACAATGTATTTCCTCAATTTGAAAAATGAGGTGGAAGGAGTAAGAGGGGAAGCTCCTCAGAGAGTCCTTTGATGCTTGTTTTTTCCTGAAAGGGAAGAGTACAGGGGGAAGTTGTGATTTAAAACTGCAGTTCAGTGATATGCTAAATCTAACTCTAGGGCTTTTAGTGCTACAGTAGAAATACCACAGCCTCATGACCCAGCGTGCTCATCTGGAATAAACTTTTTGTGCCAGTTCAGATTTGTTCAAACAGGGCTGACTGGTCAACATTGTGCCCGCGTATTTCACGTCAGATGTGCCATCAGCATGCAAACAGAAGTAGCGTTGTTTTGGACCTCCCTCAGCTTGTTTGTAGGGCCTTCTTGCTCTCTTCCCACCCATATAATATTCAAGTCACTGCCTCCATGCATCGCCACACCCTCCATGTGCAGCTCAGGGCCTTAGATGTTTTCTTCCACTTTGGACATTCAGCATCTTTGGTCCTGTCCTGTCATGGACCTTCACATGGACCTTGCTTTGCTCATCAAACTCAGCTTTACTGCCACGATGACGTTGACCTTCTGATACTGCAGTTTAGCATCCTCCCCAAGCCATTCACATCCCCAGCCATCGTGAGATCCACTGCAAGCAATACTTTTCTCTCCTGCAGTCATAATTCTGTTCATTGCAGTTCTGATGACATCTAGGTAGAGCCACATGTGGGATGGCTTCTGTGCTGCAGGACTGAAGTGTGGGACCAAGGTCAAAGCCCTGGAAAAAGCCTGTAGGAAGGACGAGGATACTTGTGGCCCCTCATTACTGAAGAGAAATTCTGTCTGTGCAACAAGGATTTTAGCTGGAATTTGTGACAGGGTAGAGACCTTGTATGGAGTGTGTGGGGAAAATCTTGCAAGAGTCTTAAGGTAACTTATCCTCCACGAAAAAGTGGCAACGTGAAGAAGAATATACTTCCATGGGAAAGCAACTCTCAAAGAAATTAAACCATAGGAGTGACAGCAGTGCTTGTGGAAAGAGACTCATGGAAGTCTCCAGCCCAGCCTTCCCTGGAGCAGGATGATCCCGAGGACTAGATCAGGATAACCAGGACTTTGTACAACTGAACCCTGTAAATAATACACATAAAGACTCTCTTGACACTTGGCACAGGGCTGCATCACCCTCCTGGAGAATCACTGTTTCCTAATGCCTAACCTGACCCTCCTAAGCTCCAGTCTGTGTTTGATGACCGTTGCTGTATTGTCTGGCACCACTGAGAAGACTTTGGCTCTATCATCCTTGTAACAGCCCTTCAAAAATTTATCAGCTGCTCTTAGACACTGCTCAGTCTCCTTTCACCCCGTAAAAGACATGAAGTCTTCTGTCCACCTCTCTGCTAATTTAGCCCTGCTCCCTTTACCTCTCCTGGCAGATCATGTGCCCCAGACCTTGACCACCTTGTTTGCCTTGACTGATCCCTCTCCAGTTTCTCCACGTTCTTTCTGAACTGGGAGCTCAAAAGTGACTGCAGTGCTCCAGGTACAGCCTTCCCAGCACTGAGCAGAGGGACAATGATTTCCTTCTACTTTCTGGCTATGCTCCTCCAGTAAACAGCTTATTTGCAGTGAGAGTGACTGCGAGCTCATATGCACCCTGGCATCCACCATCACCACCAGTCTTTGGCAGCAGGATTGTTGCTCAGCCAGTCTGCTCCCAGCCTGTAGCGATGCAGGGGGTAATCCTGACCCTGGTGCAGAATGAGTGAAGAGAAAGGTAAGGGGTGACAGATAGTGTAACTACGGTTGACTCTTCCACTATTAACCTCATGAAGTTTTTGCTTGGCCCAGTCTTGAAGTTTAAGGTCCTTCTGCATTGAGGTTCAGCCATTCAGCTTATCAAACTTCCCCCTCCTGCCCAAATTTAACATCATCCATAGTGTTGATGGAAATTTAAAGTTTGGTGGAACCTAGTCTGATGCCATAGCTGGTGCTGCTTTGAGCTGGGTGTTACACTAGAGACTCCTGAGATCCCTTGCTCCTGGCATGATCCTGTGATTCTGGGCGAGTTCATATGACAGTGGAAGTCACTGGCAGTTTTTGAACCATACGGGCCCAGATATCAACGCCTGAGGAGTGACCCTGGCACTGCCAGCCAGCAGCTAGATGTCATGTCATCGATGACTATCCTCTGAGCCCAGCAGTTCAGCTGAATTGTTCGCTTCTCCAGCTCATATTTTCTCAGCTTGCCAATGAGACTGCTATGAATCATGGTACGAAAGCCTCGTTTGTTTTTCATGGCTAGACGTGTCCTTCTCTTTCATCGTTTTGCATGGACTCCACCAGCCTTCACATGCTCCCAGAGCCTGTGTCAGGCTTGGGGACGGGGCTTCTGTGCCTGTCCCTCCTTTGGGCTTTCCTCAGGGCTGTGTCGCATCCTACTGCCTTCCACCACAATGAGAGCTCTATTAGGAGCTTTACTTCTCATCCCTTTCCCAGAAAAGCTCTTTTCTTTCCTTATACATACATACCCGCACCTATACAGAGATGTAGGCATGACCCCACATGCACATGTATGCACGCTTACTTGTACACACGCATGCACATACCTGCACACATATGCACATTTGCAGTCATCGGCGTGTACACATGCACTCTGTGCATACATGTGGAAACAACTCCATGAGTGCTGTGTTCAGTTTTGGGCACCACAGCACAGGAGAGACATTGAGGGGCTGGAGCGTGTCCAGAGAAGGGCAACGGAGCTGGTGAGGGGTCTGGAGAACAAGTCTGATGAGGAGCGGCTGAGGGAGTTGGGATTGTTCAGCCTGGAGAAGAGAAGGTTGAGGGGAGACCTTCTCACTCTCTACAACTCCCTGAAAGGAGGTTATAGCCAGGGGGGGTCAATCTCTTCTCCCAAGGAAGAAGTGACAGGACAAGAGGAAATGGCCTCAGGTTGTGCCAGGGGAGGTTTAGGTTGGAGATTAGGAAAAACTTCTTTACCCAAAGGGTTCTCAAGCATTGGAACAGGCTGCCCAGGGAGGTGGTGGAATCGCCGTCCCTGGAGGTGTTTAAAAGCCGGGCAGACGTGGTGCTGAGGGACATGGGTTAGGGGTGGTTTTGGCATAGGTTTATGGTTGGACTCAATGATCTTGAAGGTCTCTTCCAACCCAAGTGATTCTATAATTCTATGAACTCTATACAAACAGGCATCCACCCCCTCTACCCCCCCATGCACATACAGGGGCACGCGTACACACTTACCTGCATGGTTACAATGACAGTCCATTGCCACACCGTCCTCTATATTCATCCCACTTTGTGTAAGGGGCTGGATCCCACTCTCCAAATAATCATCCACCAAGTGTCTGACCTATGTAAACATGTCAGATCTTTAAAAAACTGCTGCAAAACTTAACAGTATGCAGCAGCAATGCCCAAATAATTCCTGAGACAAGATGCGTTCTTATCATGGTTGTCTTTTCACCATGCTAGATGTTAGTGTGGACCGGTGCCACGGCATCCAGCCCCTAGGATTGCCTGAAAAGCAGCAGAGATGTCAGTAGCAAGGCACTGGGTGTGTGATGACATCTGTGTCCTGCCAGCGATCCATACCATGACTCATCTCACAAGCACAGGTCAGAGGTCCAGGCCAGGTACTGACTTTCCCATACCTGACCAAGGTTTGCTCATTTCAGGGACATCCAAACAGGACCTACTACCACCACAGCTGACGAACACTGCAAAGAAGGTCATGATGAGGAACCCATTGACTACCTGGAGGAAAGATTCGTTTTCCAAGCTGTGAAGACACCAGTGACCACTTTCATAGAATCATAGAATCATAGAATGGTTAGAGTTGGAAGGGACCTTAAAGATCATCACGTTCCAACCCCCCTGCCATGGGCAGGGACACCTCTGACTAGAGCAGGTTGCTCAAAGCCCCATCCAGCCTGGCCTTAAACACTTCCAGGGATGGGGACTCCACAACTTCCCTGGGTAACCTGTTCCAGTGCCTCACCACCCTCACAGTAAAGAACTTCTTCCTAATATCTAATCTAAATCTCCCCTCTTCCAATTTAAAACCATTACCCCTTGTCCTAGCACTGGACTTCCTGACAAAGAGTCCCTCTCCAGCTCTCCTGTAGGCTCCCTTCAGATACTGAAAGGCTGCTATCAGGTCTCCCCGGAGCCTTCTCTTCTCCAGGCTGAACAGCCCCAGCTCTCTCAGCCTGTCCTCATAGGAGAGGTGCTCCATCCCTCTAATCATCTTAGTGGCCCTTCGCTGGACCTGTTCCAACAGTTCCATGTCCTTTCTATGTTGAGGACTCCAGAGCTGGACACAGTACTCCAGGTGGGGTCTCACAAGCGCAGAGTAGAGGGGGAGAATCACCTCCCGTGCCCTGCTGGCCACGCTTCTTTTGATGCAACCCAGGATACGGTTGGCTTTCTGGGCTGCCAGCGCGCACTGCCGGCTCATGTTGAGCTTCTCATCCATGAGCACTCCCAAGTCCTTCTCCTCAGGGCTGCTCTCCAGCCATTCTCTGCCCAGCCTGTATTTATGCCTGGGATTGCCACGTCCCAGGTGTAGGACTCTGCACTTGGCTTGGTTGAACTTCATGCCATTTGCATTAGCCCACCTCTCAAGCCTGTCCAGGTCCCTCTGGATGGCATCCCTTCCCTCCAGTGTGTCAACCGCGCCACCGAGCTTGGTGTCATCGGCAAACTTGCTGACGGTGCACTCTATCCCACCATCCATGTCTCCAACAAAGATGTTAAATAGCACTGGTCCCAGTACTGACCCTTGCGGGACACCACTCGTCACTGGCCGCCACGTGGACATTGACCCATTAACCACAATTCATTCTCTTGCTTAAGATCTATGACACCTGTAGCTGGACTCTGGAGGATACAGATGCGCTGTCCCAGAGTGGATACTCAATCAGTGATGAGAACATCTGAAGAGTAAGGAAGAAGCTACTTTTGATGCTGTGTCCATGGGAAAGTGAACATAGGCATTATAAATCAATGCTCTGTAGACAGTGCATTTAAGAATGAGGACTCATTTTGCATCAATGGCTTTGCCCCAGTTTATCAGAATTATTTTTGGCAAGCTGAAAGACTCTTGAAAGTGTTTAAATCTTTAAAGAGGTAAAAATTTAAATGTCTGACCTGGAAGACTAGAGAAGAGGGCACTGAAGTATGGCTAGTGCGAGCAATATTTTACTTGGGGGCTCCAGAAGTGTCCAGTCTGACAAAAACTGCCTCTTAAATTTCTGCAGTAAAAATTCTCAAGGAATCAGCACACATGTCTAGACTAATGTCCTCAAGTGCGAGATTCTTGAGGGAATTTGAGCCCAATGGTATATGCTAAGAATATGGAAAGTAAAATGTCTCCTTTCATGACTTCCTCAGAAAGACCAAGATGGGATCCAAGTCCCAGACACTTGATTGCTTTCCTATCCTTGCCAGGAGCAGATGAAGCTACTGACAATGACCAGGACTGAAATAGGTTTGGCTCCTTTGAAAAATCAGGAAAAAAGCATTTTTGGAGGCACCCAAAGGTATTCTCGCATCTTGTCCAACTCAGCATGGTGCTCTGGGCCGCTTTGATGGTTGCACAGAACAAAAGAGATCCAAAGCCAGGTCTAACCCACTCAATACCTGCTCGGTTACCACTTGACAGGCAGGAGAGCTCACTGGGGGTTAAGCAGTGAGGTTTGGCAGTTATTGTCCGCCAAAGTGAGCAGCCGAGCCTAATGTGTGGTCATTCATTACAGACTTTTTGAATGGTCAGCTGCAGTATTAGAGCTGGTCAAAGGTCTCTCCAAACATTTACCATCCATTAGAAGCTACCCTTTCTGTGTGTATGTTTGAGCTTTGAGTTCTTGAATAGCTGCAGGCTATGCATAAGGCTCGGTGCTTCTTGGGGGTCTATTACACTGTCAAACACAGCTCAGCCTTCCAAAACGCCCCAGCAGCATTCCTGAAGTGGACTCTCCCTCCCCGCCTCCCATCACTCCTCCCCGAGCCTGAAAGCCGTGAACAACTTGCTGGCAGCTGGACATTCCTTATGGGCACTGTCAAGTTTGCTGGTCTTCTCCCTCCAAAAATAAACAGCAAAACGTATTTGAGATCAGAGCTTAGTAGGAAATGGTTTTCTTTCCTTGCCAGGGCATGTTTTCAAAGATTTGGAATTTTTCCCATCGTATATTGTGATCAAAGCAAAAATTGTGGAGTGTCAGGGTGAGCAGACAGTCTGATTTTTCAAGGGGGTCAATCAGATTCGTCATTTTGGGAATGCTTTAAATGAAATGATGAGAACTTCTTCCTTTCAAAACCTGGGGAGATGCTGTTTTAGGGACAGCGACTTTATCAAAGCTTGTGCTTTCTGGGCCCTCAGATGACTCTAGGCTATTGATGCTATGTGCCAGAGCCAGGCAGTCCTCCCACTTTTCTCCAAGTCCAAAGTTTACTGTGAAAAAGGCAGCAGCCTAAGGTTCACCTTTCCTCTTGCACGCACTCAGCTTTGCAGTGTTTTTTTAAATCCTGTTTCAAAAGGCACACTTTTTTGCTTTGCAAATGGGATTTCTTATGTCTTTCCCTTCCTTCTATTTCTCCCCTATTTTCTAGTTCTTCCTCATTTAATCACCCTTTTCTACATCAAGATTTTAGAGATGCTTCTGGAAAACACCTGATGTGCATTGCTTTGCAGGCAGCCTTGTATCACCTGTGATTTCACGGCTTCTAGTTTGGAACTAGCTTGCAGTTGGTGATTTTGGCTTGAAGCGTTGGCATGAGCCAGCATTTGCTTGAAAATAAAAAAAATAATTTTTTTTCCCAGTTGTTAGAAGTGCTCAAATTATGGCTACCCTGAGAAGGACAAGGATACTGTGATTTCACACACTATCTGGTGTGCAATGATTTTTTAATCTAAGTAGTCCTCAGACCTTTGAAGCTAGTGGTTTTGGGTCTGAGTCTTTGAGCTTATTCATTCTTTTCTGGCTTTCAAAATTTTTGGACTTAAAGTGCTTGCATCTATAAATAGGTACAGAAAGAATGCATTTGAGTTTCAAAGCTGCGGAAGGACTGTTCCTCACACTGCTGCGACTGGTTTTACCCTCGCAAGGGGAGCAGTCAAATACGCATATCAAATTATTTGTACAGCTTTATGTAAATATTGCCCTGGATGAAGTGAGCTATAAGGAGTTTAAAAGAGGAAGAACATGGGAAAAGGAAAATGAGAGGAACAGAAAGCTTTTCCCTATTGATAAAGTTGTTTCCGGAGGACTTGCACTTCCATCAGCCAGCACTAGCATCTATCCAAGGACTGGCCGGGAGAGATCAGCAGAGTTCAATTGCAGGGGCAAACAAGGCAGCCACAGCATTAAATTGAACTCCCAAAATAAGTGGAAAGTATCTCAGAACGTCCCCATCAATGCCCCAATCTGCTGACTTCTTAGATGTGAGAGAATTTTCTTTGTCTATTTAATTTCATGCTTATCATCAAACTAGTCATTAAATGGCTGAGTATTAGGGGAAAAATTCAAGGCTTTCTGGTCTGTCTTGTTTAATCCTTCAGCCCCTCCCTTTCCCCCTCCCCGTCCCACTTTCTCTCTGGCATTGTCAGGCAAGGGGAAAGGAGGCAGGATGTCGTGCTGGGCAGTGTGGCACAATCTCTGCGTTGTGGTCCCAAAACAGGCAGGATGTGAGGGTGTATAATCCCAGGTAAAAGCTAGGATGGAAAATCCCCGAGTGCCACATCCGAGCTCAGCAGTGCAGCTCTGACTGCTGGTAATATGTGCTTTGCATCCCACAGGACGTAGCAGAATTGCAGAGGCCTCTAAAAGTGGTACAAGACCCAGAGGTCTGATCATTATAAGGAAAATTAATTGTCTGGCAGTCAGGTAAATCATTAAAAACACAATGCAAATGGCTAAACAGCAAATGATACTGGGCTTTCCTGTCTCATAACATATCATTGGTGGATATTACATAAAATTGGAAAATAAAACCAATTTCAGCCACTGAAAGGCTTGTGTGTAGGACAAATCAAGGATGGAGAATTGCTGCTTTGGGCTATCTTTGAAATCAGGAACATGGAAACGCTGAAGTAAAGACTGGCTACTTAAACTGATGACAACATTATCCCACTGGAATGAATTACTGCTTTGGGTCTTGGCTGCTGTTCAGCTGGACTCACCAGAGGACGAGGGTAGGACACAGCCTGAAACAGCTACTTGCAGCCTTGTCTGAAAAACCTTGTTCTGGCCATGGCGGGATTTTGGCTTAATGAGACCAGAACCCATCCAGTTAGGCAATTCCTAGGTTCACATTGTGGCAATGTCCTGTCTACTTTCTCCAGGTGTGATTTATTTCCTTCTAAGGGGACCACACTGCGACACTTGCTGTCCAGTAAGACTATGCAGCAAGACAGTCCCATCCACAGAATCCTTGATTAAGCATTTTGCCTTGATGCCAACACTGCTGCTTTCTGCAGTTTGGTTTCTAATGTCCAGGAGGAACCATTTCCCCAGCTGCAGTCTCCAAGCCATAAACTTTTGACCTGAGCTAATTACTGAATTCACTTTATAGAAGTAATGAGGTTCTGAGCCTCTGCAATGCCTTGGAGGCTCTAGAGAGTCCGAGCCAAAACCTGAGCTCCCTAATCAGTTCTGACTCTGTTTTTTTATTCATTTACTGAGTGCCCCGAGGCACTGCGGCTCCTTCAGCTCTCTGGGAGGAGCTGCAGTGCTTCTCTCCAGTTTGCGACTGGGTAAAGCGTCCCAGTTCAGGGCTGCAGGCATAGTCAGCATCTTAGTAATGACAGGAGGAGATACCAGTCGGGACCAGGGGTCAGAGCAGCAGGGACAAGAGAGCTGTGCTCCAGTCTTTCCTCCAATCTACTGTTAGACAACATGGGTCTCCTCCTTCTGCCTCAAATTCTCCAACAAAGAAATGAATAGCACTTTGATATCTGAGGGTAGTAGAATGATGAGAGAAGGTGAAGTGTTGCTGTATGGGACCATATATGGACACTGGCAGCAAGACCACAACCAAGAACTGGCTCTCACACTGCAGAAACGTGTTCCTGTGCTCTGGTCAACTTGTGCCATCACCATCTCCCTCCTTTTACTGAGTTCTTCCCACCTAGTAGAGACAGGCCTTAAGCATTGGTCCAAACCTAAGCCCATCCTGTCTTTCATGGGAATATCCAGGAACACTCGGCAGCTGAAGAAGAGCTGGAGACCTGTGCTGAACCCTTCAGCTTCTAAGTCCACCACTGGTCTCTAGTTGCTTGCACAGCTAATGGTCTTGGCTTCCCCTCTCCAAGGATTTCTCTTGCTCTTGTGCTCGCTCTGTTTCTCCCTCCAGCTCTTACGTGCAGTAGCACCCACAGGGCTGAAACCTTGCTGAGGGGCAGGAGAAGGTGACGGAGTCACCCTTGTAAGGATGCTGCTGACCAAGTTCCAGCTCCAGACCTCAACTCCAGTGAGCAACCTCCGGGGCAGCGCGGCGAAAAGAGCATCGCCACTTCCCAAGAGGACGACCATTTTGAGGGAAGAAATAGCTGCCGGTTCTGCAGGAAAATGGGATCTTCTGATGCCAAGTCAGCTGTGTTGCCATGGTAGTCTCCTGCTGAGCCTCAGTGAGACTCGTCATGGGCAGTGTAGGACCCCAAGATGAGCCACCCACAGCCACATCCTTTCTGCTCATGGCTGAGTGCAAATGGAATGACCTTGTGTCTGCTTGACAAATACTCCATCCTTATGTGTTTTAGCCCCACAGCATGGGCAGTGGCGGCCACACTTGCTGAGAGTGATGTGGCTGCTAATGACAGAATGATGCCACTTTCCTTTCTGCTTTTCCTCTGTCTCATTTCAGACAGATGGTTAGTGATTCAGGGGAAAAGCGGAGACTTTGTGAGCATCCTTGTGTTCAGCCTTACAACTGAAATAATGCTATTTTAATGCGCAGGTTTGAGAGATCCCCTTACCTGATGCAGGCCAGAGGAATTAACCTCAGCATTTGCAATAAAAACAGTAAGATATTTTTCTTTCTAGTATAAAGATTTCCTAAAAATACATGTCATATTTCTAGTTTTAACTCATAATCATGGAAGTGAGGCTTGTGGCATTTGAAATGCTCCAAAAGCGGGTGGTTTACAACAGCTGTAGCAGGAAAGTGAAGTGGGTTTGGGGAAGCAAGAGTGGTTCTCCAAAGCAGCCTGTGATACGGACGCTGGGGAAGTCTTGGCAGGTGGAAATGCACCAAAGCCTTTTGCCATCAGTGGAGACAGGCTGATTTTGCCTCACTTGCTGTGAACAAAGAACTGGTCTGGTTTGGAGGCTGCAGGCAAGTGATGCAGAAAGATCTGTGATTGGACAGGTAGAGATAAGCTGTGAATGCCTGTTACCAGCACAGTTTCATAATATTCTATAATTATATAATTATAGTATATAATTTTATGATATCATATAAGTTTTATAATTCATAAAATCATCCTGCAGGAGTTAAAACTAGCTCTTGGGAAACCCAGATTCACAAAGTCAGTAACCTACTGCCAGTGACGGATATGGCCAACAGAAAATGATTCTGAATTTCTGGTACTTCTCCAAAAACAGGAAGAAAAATACATGTTAAAAATATTAATCTCTTTGTGATGTGTTGGTCACCTTTCTTGTTCAGCCCTCCCACCTCCTCCATAGACTCCCACACCTTTCACTTGCACTTTGTGCTCAGTTTAGCTTGCTGGGCATATTGCTTGCTGTCAGCAGTGGCTGTGGGCAGCACGACCAGGGAGGTGAACACCCCTGGCTAGAGACATCGGTTTATTACGGACTAAAGCAATTATGGATTCCTCCCAACATGGGCAATCCAAAATCACTGGAAAAGTGCAACGAAATCTGGAGCTCTTGGGCCACCCATCATAGCCCCTGCTGCTGCACCATGCTGCAACTAATTGCACCATGATGCTTGGGTCACCAGAACAGTGTTGGAAAACTTGAAGGAACAATCAAGTAAGTCCATTTAATTAAAGCAGAGAAGACTTGTAGACGTAATTTTGCAGATATCATTTATTGTTAAATAAACCTGCCTTGCACTGGGGCAAGTAACCCCTTTTGCTGGTAGTGCAATTGTCCTGGTTTGGGTGACACAGGACTAGTTTATATTCTAATGCTTGGGAAAACTGTACTTTTGGAAGACGCTAGTGTCTGGATTTGTGAGAGTGTTTACTTTACAGCCACCTACGGTGTGTGGGTTTCAAGGTCTTGGTGTCTTCGAGCTCGGCAGGTGCAAGGGAGGAGGAGGAGCGAGACCCGGGCACTTGACCCCAGCTGGCCAACAGGGTTACTTCATACCATGAACGTCACATTCATTATAAATTAGAAAGTTTGCTGCGCAGCTCTCTCGCCCTTGATGGCTGTGATCCAGAGAAATTTTCACCCTGGTGCTGGACCCCTGAGCCCTGTCCTTCCTCTTGAAGCTGTAACACTTGCACTGTCCCACATTGGCTGTCCCTTGCTGGGAATGCACGGCTTCCTACGGATAGAATGGGCTGAGTATAATCCTTGCCTATTTTATATTGGTATCAGGATCAATATTGGTTCTTTAGTATTATTAATGTTAATTATTTAGTATTATTCTATTAAATCTGTCTATATTTCAACTCCTGAGATTCCTTGTTTTTTCCCAATCCCCCTTCCTTCGTGGGGAGGGGTGAGAGAGTAATTGTCTCTAAATGGCAATGAATTGCTGCGGGTTTTTCAAACCATGCCAGCAATCAATGACTGGAGTGGGCAAATGCAGCTGAATCTGGAAGAAGACTGGATTGTAACATAAGAGGTGCAAGAGGCTGCTGGAGGTAGATCTTTTTGCAATTAGACCGTCTAGGCTGGTCAGAAAAAGCAGATAAGCTTTAGGAAAAACAAGCCCTCTTTTGAATATGAAATAGAGGCAGCAAATTCACAGATAGCTCAGGAGAGTGAGCAGAGCAGTGCAGCAGGGCCAAGCTAATCACCGCAGATAAGATCTCCAACACCCCTGATGTGGTCAGGCAGTCTAACAGCTCCTGCTGTGGCACCTTCCCTCTCCCTCCAGACATCCTGGCAAGTGGGTAAATGCCACTGCACCAGTGGAGTGACCTCACTTCCAAGGGGACGTCTGCAGCTCCAGCTGCCTGCATCAGTGTCCGGTCCATTTCTGCTGTCAAGGAAGCTCAACCAAACTGATGGTTTAGGGGTGGTTTTGGCATAGGTTTATGGTTGGACTCGATGATCTTGAAAGTCTCTTCCAACCCAAGTGATTCTGTGATTCTATGATTGTCAGCCTTGCTCTTCAAGAATAGAAAGGCTATTGAGATACAATCTACTTCTCCATCCCTTTTCAGGCATTTTCTGGCCCTAAAGAAATATGGTTTATGTTACTTTCAGGTACCAAAAACATGTCATGAGAAGACATCAAAATTAACTACCTGAAAGGAGGTTGTAGACAGGTGGGGTCAGTCTCTCCCCCAAGTAACAAGCAATAGGATGAGAGGAAACAGCCTCAAGTTGCACCAGGGGAGGTTTAGATTGGATATTAGGAAAAATTCCCTCACCGAGAGGATTATCAAGCATTGGAAGAGGCTGCCCAGGGAGGCGGTGGAATCGCTGTCCCTGGAGGTATTTCCCAGCTGGGCAGACGTGGTGCTGAGGGACATGGGTTAGTTGTGGCTTTGGCACCGTTAGGGTCATGGTTGGACACAATGATCTTAAAGGTCCCCTCCAACCTATACGATTCTATGATTCTGTATTTCTATAAATTCCCAAGAAGAAAGTTCACAGAGGCACCAGAAAAGTTGGTATTAGGGCTGGATTTGCTATATAGTGGAGCGTGTTGGATGACGAGTGCAGACTTGGTAAAAAGAAACTCTCCTGTAGAAATCCCTGTCTGGAGCCTACATTCCTGAATGCCGCTATGGTCCATAGCTCACTGGACTATAAGAAACTCCTGAGACCCCTCTGAGTAGAGCATGAGTCTTATTTGGGCACTGGAAAATGGCCTGAAAAGAAGCACGCTGTGGTAATTACACTCTGTCCGAGGGAGACTCAATTAAGCTGGCTACTACGGACTCTTTAGCACGGGAGCCACCAGGCTGGACTGAACAGCAAATTGCATCTATGTCTGCGTTCAGTCCTCACACTCTCTCCTGGTCTCCATTAATGGCAAAAGGCTTGGTAAGGTTTTGCTCAGATTACTGGAGAAGGTTTTAAGAAAATTCCTCTATGACATTCTTTAGAGGACTCTCCCCACCCTCCCCTCACCCATACAGACAATCCAGTTTTCCCTCTTGGGGGACTCCAGCTGGATTGACAGAAGAAGACATCTATCCTGTGGATGCATGCAGCTCCCGGGGCTTCTTTGTGTCAGGCTGTTTTAACAACAAACATATCACAACCCCTGGAGCATCCAGTCCAATGCGAGAGAAGCAGGGAGAAGTAGCCTGGCACGTCCATCTCTTTATGCCTGGATTACCCGGCTGATGAAATGTAGATGAAAACAATTTCTACATTTATTTTTTTTTAATTTTGAGATCCCCTGTATTGACAAAATGTGAGCATGAGGCAGATTGATACCCAGATTTGACTTGAAATGCAGTTCAGAATTAACCTATTAAACTAATGAACAAAGCAGTATAGTTATCTGGATCGATTTGCCAAAATTAGACCTAGCAAATGGGTGTTAATTCAGTAGAAAAGAGGAGCGCATAAAAGATCTGTGCCTAAAATTTCCCAAAGCAGCTGATGATTTTGTCTAATTCTGATGGAATTCTTAACTTGAGACATTTCAGAGAGACTGTCAGGGAATGGATCCCTGGAAAAATCAGGATAATAGCACATGGTTTCGCTCACATATTTTAAGATTTTCCTATGTAAGTGTTAAATTATGCATACAGTTCAGGGCTACATTAGTGCTGAAACAGAATCTGTCCTAACACATTTATGTATCAAACAGGGCTGCCCAGTAAATAAATTCAGGTTTTCAAAGCCAGAGCTTTTAAGGCCTGGACCCAGATATTGTTATGGGATTTGGGATTAAGCAGGGAATGCCATCTCAGAGGAAGGCAACTGAGGCTCCTCACAAGTTCCTGATGCTGGGCAAATGGATGCAGGGTGCTACATTTCTTGGCAGGATTATGGCAGTTTCATCTGATTGTTGACTGGGGAAGGCAATGCCATTTCTTGCCCCTTCTGCCTCCTTGGCTTTGTTAGAGGAGGGTCTTCTGCTCCTGTTTTCTGAATTTCGTTGATAAGGTCAAACCGAGACATGACCAGCAGGGAAAAGGCACAAGGATCCCAGTCGTAGAATCACAGAATCATAGAACGGTTTGGGTTGGAAGGGGCCTTAAAGCTCACCCAGTCCCACCCCCCTGCCCTGGGCAGGGACACCTCCCACCACACCAGGGTGCTCCAAGCCCCGTCCAACCTGGCCTTGAACCTCCAGGGATGGGGCAGCCACAGCTGCTCTGGGCAACCCTGGCTAGGGGCTCCCCACCCTCACAGCAAAGAACTTCTTCCTGACATCCAATCTGAATCTCCCCTCTTCAAAATGGTTTGAAGCCATTACCCCTTGTCCTGTCACTAGACGGCCTTGTAAAAAGTCCCTCCTCGGCTTTCTTGGAGGCCCCTTTCACATACTGGAAGGGGCTGTAAGTCCTGCAGGGAGAACTGACCCATGTTTAATCATTATTACGATAATTTACTGCAACGGAGACATGGAGTTACCAAACACATCCAATGTAGTGCACGTAGCAAAAATCCATCGAGGTCAGTATTTTGTCTCCAGCAGTGATCTGTGGCTGTCACCCAGGAAAGAATAAAAGCATGAGGAAAATATATTTACCCAGGATATTCTCAGAACCTCCAGCCAGTTGTGTCTCAAAGACTCCTAAGGCTGGGGGATGCTGTTTCTCACTACTGGGTGACTTTTATTCCCTTCTATCTCTATTTCTATCGTATTTCCCTGGCGTCATTGCAGAAGGGACGGAGTTGGTGAAACGGTACAGATGTTGCTTGACTTCTTTTTCCGTTGTCCTGACCTTCCCCACCCTTGCTGTATCCCTTTACCTGGTCCGTTTATGAAGAAGGGAATGATTTGTGACCATTTGTGACCCTTCTGACCACAGACCACTCTCAAAACTGACTCTGACAGTAGCACAGAAATGTTCGTAATTCGGGAAGATGAGAAGGAAGGTGCAATGTGTCTTTAAAAAGCTTGCTGCCCAGGAAGACCTGGGTCCAGCACATCACCCAACAGTCCAAGAAATTTGATAGATGAGTCTCCAACATTCTTGTCGTGTCTCCTCTTCTCTTTTTCTCCACTTCCACAGCCTGGAAATGCTGAGAGGCGTGCTGTGAGGTCTGGCTTGTGTAAGGGAGTCTGTCAGAGCTGGGACATGCAGCCCCATGGCCTGCAGCAGGACTAAGCGAGGAGTCTCCATCAAGCATTTATCTAAATGTCTTGCCTCTGCGGCATGCCCTCAGGTTCGGCACTCCTTTGTTTTTAAAGCCACAGTTATTAGTATCAAGAAAGCATGCAAAGAGCAGGGGAATACTTTGTGTGCCCGAAAAAGAGAGGGAGGGAGGGAGAGGGAGAGAGAGGGAGGGAGAGTGGAGGGGGGAAAAGTTTCTCTGCCTGTTGGGATCACGCTTAGAGAAACAGGGAGAGACGCGTTATTAGGGTCTGGTTTTAAACAGAGCGTAAAAGTCTGTTTTTTGGGAGAAAGAACAAAGTCCCACAGCTGCGAGGGGGAAGCAGGCTGGTACAGGCAGAACAAAGGAGACCCTACAAGGATGCAGGTTTCCCTTTGGTGCTGCGAGGCTTTAAACTCCACGCCAGAGGAGAGCGGTGGGAACGCACCCATGGGGGTTTGAATGCTGCTGTTGGACGCACATGTTGTCTGTAGATCGGGTGATAGAGAAAATCCCCACTGTTGGCTCGGGGTTTCTAAGAGAGCAGTGAATATGAAATCCTTTTTCTCCAGTAGGTGCTACACAGGAATGACCTGGGGACACATTAGACAGTGATAAGTGACTCTCTCCATCACCTTTTATCCTGTTTACAATACAGAGGCTTTCCTTGAAAAAAAAAACCCCTTTTTTTTTACTCTCCATGCTCCTGGCTGTTGTGTCTAAATGAGCCAATTTGCTGAAGGACTCCTTCTGGGAGGACTTGAAGTCTAACAAGAACAGACGCTTGGTTGCAGCATGTTGTTTCTGGCAAAAATCAATTTCTTCACAAAAGAGCAGAATTTCTTTCTTTTTTTTTTTTTATTTTTTTTTATTTCTGTGCTTGCCACTTCATCAAAACTCTTGTGATACTTCTTAAAGCCCTGGCCAGAAGGGAAATCCCGGCATCTCTTTTCATTCAACCTATTTCCATTAAGTGTTTGAAAACATGGTATAATGACTCAGATAAGGGAGAACAAAGAAATAGGACGGAATGTATTTGTTACTGCTGTAGTGAAGGCTTTTCGTTCATATGCTGTTTATTATTAGACTGATGTGATTTCTGTGGTTTGAGTTACTATTAGCCATCCAGGGGATAATCTTTTGCCGGACCTGGCTTGCTGCATGGCAGGGCAGACAAAGAAAGACTCATGCATCATCTGAGATGCAAGTTGGACTTGGTTGGACTTGATGATCTTAAAGGTCTTAAATGATTCTAAGACAATATTTAAGAGAGGGAAGAAACAGTGGAGGAGGAAAGAACTTAGTACACTGCTTGGCTGGTCCATGGGGGCAGAGGCTACTTGTACTAATTTTTAAATGACCAATCTTGTGGTATTCAGTTGAATCCTTTACGGAATATATATCTTTCCCAATTTTTCCCAATCAAGCTCATTGTCTTGTTAGCATAAAGTCATGTTGCTTGACAAGAACTATTTTCCATTAAGGTACACTGACCAGAATGAGTTATAGTCCTAATTTTAGCTTTTTAATCAATCAGTTTTTGTATTGGCATTTCTAATGTCCTGGTGCCCAGAATAACCAGCCTATACCTACCCATTTTTTGATAATCTACCTTCTCCCTTATTCTCCCAAAAAGTTAAAAGGTTGCAGGAGTTCAGGTGTCTCAGCAGACTGTGACCATAAAGTATGTCAGGTTTTGTGGTCCAGCACATACAAGAAAGGTTTGGGGCTTCAACTGTGGTTGATTATCTGGTCAAAACAATTAAGAAACTATGTACAGATGAGCTAACTGAAAGCAGTCTTTCATGCAGCCCCAGAGCAAGGCCTGAACTGCCAGCCCTGTGAAAAACAACAGAGGAACCTGCTGTTACACGAAGAACGGGAGATAACCTGGAGTAGGGAATTTAGTGTATCTGAAGGTAAGGGGAAAAAACCAGGATTATTAAGAAAAAAAAAGCTGTTTGCACAATGGATGCCCTGAGCTGACCATGACCCCTCATGAACAAGCCTTTGGGGTTAATGTAGTTCTATGAAAATGAAAGACTGAATGGGACAGCTAGGCAAGGTCCAGAGAAGATGGTTATGATGCTCAAAGAGCTGGAACAGCTATTTTAGAAGGGATGCCTAGATGCAGGATTCATCTTACTTCCCGCTCGGTATCTGCATCTCCATGTGTGCTGGTCACCTGGACTTCCAGAGATGACCTGACTTCTAGAGATGCCCCCTGCAGTGCTGCCTCCAGCTCCGGGGGTCCCAACAGCAGAAGGACACGGAGCTGTTGGAGTGGGGCCGGAGGAGGCCCCGGAGATGCTGGGAGGGCTGGAGCCCCTCTGCTGGGAGGACAGGCTGGGAGAGCTGGGGGGGTTCAGCCGGGAGAAGAGAAGGCTGCGGGGAGACCTTCCATCCCCTGCCAGTGTCTGAAAGGGGCTCCAGGAAAGCTGGGGAGGGACTTTTTACAGGGGTATGTAGTGACAGGACGAGGGGTGATGGCTTCAAACTAGAAGAGGGGAGATTGAGATGAGCTATTGGGAAGAAATTCCTGGCTGTGAGGGTGGGGAGCCCCTGGCCGGGGTTGCCCAGAGAAGCTGTGGCTGCCCCATCCCTGGAGGTTCAAGGCCAGGTTGGACGGGGCTTGGAGCACCCTGGTGTGGTGGGAGGTGTCCCTGCCCAGGGCAGGGGGGTGGGACTGGGTGAGCTTTAAGGTCCCTTCCAACCCAAACCATTCTGTGATCCTCTGTGTCCAGAGAAGGGCAACGGAGCTGGTGAGGGGTCTGGAGAACAAGTCTTGTGAGGAGCAGCTGAGAGAGTTGGGATTGTTCAGCCTGGAGAAGAGAAGGTTGAGGGGAGACCTTCTCACTCTNCGGAGCCACACCAGGGATCGGTCCGCTGCAGACACCCACGCCGGGATGATCCCATCCCCCCCCCCGCAGCCTCCGGCCTGGAAGATCCGACCCTGCGAGGGGACGCGGCGACCGACGAGGGGGACAAGCGAGCGGGGGACAACCGCCCGCTCCCGGGGGACACCCGGCGGGGACGGACATCGCCGCGACAGCCGACACCGCCGACACCGCCGCCAGCGCCCCCCGGCAGCGCGGGCCCGCAGCGCCCCCCGGCGGCCGCTCCCGGCGCAGGCGCCTTGAATGGGGCGGGGGGAGGGTGTGTGGGGGGGTGTTTCCGCGGCCGCCGGAAGCGGAAATCGGGGCGGGACCGGAAGTGAACGGCGGCGACGTGGGCGAGGGCGGCGGGGGCGCCATGGAGGGGCTCTACCACCAGACCAACAAGTGCGTGAGGCGGCGGCGGGGGGCGGCTGCCCGGGGTCTCCCTGGGGTCTCCCTTAACCCCGGGGTAGGGCCCGGCCGTTCCGGGCTGCCTGAGGGGGCGGGGGGGGGTTAGTCTGCCATCGGCCCAGCGCGCTTGCAGCGCCCTGTAAAAGCTTTCCTTTCCTAAAAATTCCCGGCTCCCAGCCCGGTTCCCGTGAGGAGCGGGGCTCAGCCGAGGCGGGAGGCGGCCGCCTCAGTCCGAAGGCGGCAGAGGGNGCCATGAGGAGGTACGCCAGCTTTTCCAGCCCCAGGGCACACACGCCGTAGTTCTGCAGCGAGGACGGGCTCAGCGTCGCCTGGCCGGGCTGTCCCCGCTCTGTCACCCCCCCCCCCCCCCCCCCCCCCCCCCCCCCCCCCCCGCCATGATAAAACCCACTTTCTTCGTAGATAATGCGGTTCCGGTGAGGTAGAAGTGGTGTGCGAATTGCAGAATAAGGCAAAAAAAAAAAAAATCTTGCAGCACCGTGTGCTGTGGAATAGCTTGTGGGAAAGACGCGAAGGAGACGGTTAATCCAAATATTCCCACTTCCAGTGGGCTGCTTTGTCGAGCGCTGTTGGAGGAGGAGGGTGGTAAGATGTTAATTCATTAATGACATAGAGGGACCCCGCAGGGAGGAGTGGGACATCCTGCTGCTGATCTAGAAATGCGTACCCGTAACGTTCACCGTGACTGATAAGGGGAATAATCTTGTCTTGTTCCCGTTTCTGTGTTGCCTTATTCTGTGGTCGCGGGAGAGTTTGGGTTGGGAGCTTTAAAGTTGACCCAGTCCAGGGACATCTGCCTCTAGACCAGGTTGCTCCAAGCCCCGTCCAACCTGGCCTTGGACACTTCCAGGGATGGGGCAGCCGTAACTTCTGTGGAGACTGTAGTCGCTGAGTTGTGTTTTTGTTGTTGGTTTGGGGATACTGTGAGTTTTTAACTCCGTTACCACCTTTTCCCTTTCCCCCAGCTTTTCACTTACGGTGTTTTCTGGCATGGGATGAGTCCTGGTGAGCGTGAAGTAGTTTTTGTGATCCAGTTGCACATGATCTGATTTGGCTCCTCCTGGCTTTCTAAAGAGGCATTTTAAGAGTGTTTTAAGAGAAAATGCAAGTCTCAAGCTGTCTGGGGCATCCTAGTTTGAAATCCTTATTCAAAAGAAAAGTATAGAACAAGTATGGATTGCAAGATACTGGATATTGAATGGGTTCTCTAATTAATTCCAAGTGATGCAGTACTTGTGACATACTCAATGATATCTTCAGCAGCACAGTGTCGTGATTTCAAAGGTAGCCCTGATAAGTTATTAAACACATCTATGATAACTGAAGAGTAAATATTTTAGTATTCTGTAAGGTAAGTTGCTTTTAGAGGTCTGGTTCCGTAAACGTTTGTGCTGCAGTTACCAAACTGTACATACACCAGAAAAAGAGTCACTAATGTGACCAAAATCATGGTCTCTTAATTTTGTGGTTTTTTTTTTTTTGAAAAAAGGTCATGATGTTTTTGTAACTTTTTAAGTGCGTTTCTTGAAGTCTGAATCCCAGCTGCTCTGAGACTGTTTGCAGCAAGTATGGCCAAAGGTCTGTCCGTCCCAGTGTACGTTCAGCATTGCCTAAGTGCAGAGCTCTAGGAAAGACAGTGAAAAATGGGCAAACATACGCAGTGCTTTCATTGAATATTGTCCCAGTCTCCCAGAAATGCTTCCAGAAAAGCTTGGGCGCTTCTTGAAATAGAGGGATTTGACAACCATCAGTATTTAGGTGGTTTTTTTTTTTGGTTTTCTTTTGCTGCTGCTTGTCCAGCATCAGGGCTTCCTTCTCTTCAGTTTTCAGCTATCTTTTAATTTCATTTAATGCCTCTGTAATTCATATATTGTAAGAGATAGTGGAAGTCATTCCTTGTTTGCCTTCTCCTGTGCTGTTTATGCTCTAGGATATCTCCCCACTATCCTCTCCAGTCCAGACTGAGCAACTGTTTCTTGTATAAAAGCTGCTCTCTACTTTCATAATCTTTATTGTCCTTCTCTGAGCCTTTGCCAGTGCTTCTGTTTTCTTTTTGAGAAGAGAGGGACAAAACCTGTGTTCAGTGTTGAAGCTGTGCACTGCCCGTTTATGCAGTGGCATAAAGGTGCAGTGTCTCATTACTCTTGACTGCTGTGGTCGTACCAGCTCTTCTCCCGGTCGGATTTTCCCTCTGCTGCGCTCACCACTTTGGAGTTCCTAGTGTGAATTTGAAATCTTGTCTCCAGGGTTGTCTTGGAGAGTAGGGAGATTTTACTTGCTTTCAGCCTGCCAGGTGTGTGACGTGGGTGACAGCATGCCCCAGTTCAGGTTATAAATGTGAAAAGGGAGCTAGAACTGGACTGGAAATCTTTGAAGAAAAATAATAATAAAAAAAAAAGAGCCTTTTCACCTTGATTTTTGTTTTTAAACTGGAAGATATTTTGTAGGTTCATAATAAGTGAAAGCACAGCTTTCTTCATACTGAAGAATTGGGTTGGGTTTTTGTATTCAGTGATGAGCTGTCTGCACCGAATACCACTTAGCTGATTACTATTCTATTTAAAAAGTACTTTTAAATAAAAAAAGCTGAAAATTGAGGTATTGAAAAATGATTTGATTTTATTGCTGTTAACTGCCTTCTCCTTTTAATTTACTTTTTGTCTTTTGATAGGCAAGTCCACGAGGTCCAATCTTACATGGGGCGTCTGGAGACTTCAGACAAAGATTCAGTACACTGTAAGTAATTAATTAGGGAAAAAAGTCCCACTCCAGTACTGATTTGATTTAGCTTGCATCTCTAACCTTGTATGCTTTATCATTGTATTTACAATCATTATTGGAACAAATTTGGCTCTTCAATCATTGTGGTCAACTGGTGAGACGCGTCACCATTCTGGAAAGCGTTGAAATTATTTTACTGTTTGACTAAAATCAGGACATGTTTTATATGAAGGACAGAGCGGAAAAGACAGAACAAGAATTATACATCAAATCATCTTCCTATTGTAATTCTTTAATCGACAGTTAGTGCTTACTGCGGATGCTTCTACAATGCCTTGGTATGGGAATGCTAGAGATTTTTTGGTGCGGTTAAATTCGGTAACTCATTGTCAGGGTCCGCTGTGGAGGCCTCCAACATACATAGGTTAAAAACCCCACATTGATGCATTCATGGGGGTATAATGAACACATTGATGTGGCTGGAACTGCAAATTCAGGACATCACTGTTTGTTGTAGTTTGTTACAAGCTTGAAAAGCTGAGGAATGTAATTATCTGTCCTGTTGTTTTGCTATTCCTTAAGTATCCACTAACAGGCAGTCTTCTCCAAAAGATGCTTAGTCCAGTTTCCGGGGCAAGTGCTGTGATTTGGTGTGCAGGAATTTAAGCAGGATGATTCTGGTAGTTCCTGCTTGCATCAAAGTCAGAACCTGTAATTCCATCTGCTTATGCGAAATACGTGGAACAGCTAGGTCTGAAATTGCTTCAGTAAATTTGGACTATAACCCTGTGCAATAAAATGACTGTAATAAGATCCTGTGCTATATTGTGGCAGGACTTTTTACCCCAGTGCAGAGTTGGCAAATGTATTTTGGACCTGTTTGAAGCCTTAATTCCTGTGTGAGTAATTGCTAATGGGCCTCATCAGGAACTTCTGAAGTGAAAGGACACTGCATTGACTGCCTGCATTTATGCACATGTTGACTGACTTCCCTAAATATATTTGTGAAACATGACTTTGCTATAGAAAGGGCTGTGATAACTTTCCTATCAAAAAAATTAGGACTCGTCCACTGGTTCTGTTTTTTTATGGTGGTTGTACTGCTCCTAGTACAATGCTAGACTTCCCAGACTGCTGTTCACTGGATGTGCTTCTTGGAGCCTCTTGAAAATTAGCATAATTTGCCATTTTGCGTCTGCTGCTTGAGACCATTTCAAGAGATAGGATTATGTATTCCATAGTCAATAAATGAACATACTGTTTCTCTCTCTGTATAAAGGCATAGATATGTGCCCTAGATACTAATGTGTATTTCACAATTTATGGGAAGAAGGATTATCTTTTGGCTGAAGAGCAGGAATAGGAGGCAGGAAATCAAACTTTCTGTTGCAGCTTTCCTTTTCCAACCTTGGGCAAATAATCCCTTCTTGCTCAGAAAAACGTAAGGTGAGCAAGGTAGTATTACTCTTGTTTGGACTAGCAAAAGCCGAGGTCTGCTCTCCTGCTTGCTTTTCTGTTAAGTTTAGCTGCTCTAAATGCTAGAAAAATGAGTTAGGACAATTTGATTGATGTGAGCTCGATACTCTTTGATTGTGTGAGATCCAAGGGCAAAGAAAAGGGGTTTTCTTTTGTGCTGTTTTCTTTTCCAGGTTCTGCTGAAAGTGTTTTTCTGGAAAGTCCTGAGATACCATGGAGAAGTTAGCAGCTGGTTAATAATGCTTTTCTGTGTGCCTCTTTAATTGAAGTGCAAAATAAGAACAAACGGTGTCAGTAGGATTTGGTGGTTATTTCTGTCAGGTCTGACCACGGCAGCGTGAGACTCCGTGGCTGTGCAGACATGGTGGTGCAGAATTCTGCCCGCTAGTAACGGGGCTGTGGAGGAGATCCGGAGGCTGCGTGCCTTCAGCCCGACAGCGCACCTCCTTCAAACACGAGAACGTCAGATGATGAGCAGCGCTCCTGTCTGTCATCCTTCCGTTGGAAGCACTTGACGTTGGGAAATGCTGGGTTGTGACATGGGTAGAAAACGTGGTTGTCAGTTGAGGAAGGGGGTTGTGGCTTGTACCGAGTTTCACTGTACAGTGACTAACTGGAAGCTCTTCCCCCAGTTGTATCAGTTTCCCACCTCATTAAAGTACAATTGTACGAGTTTGCATTGTGTACTCTTGCCCCTCTGCTATTCCTCTGCATGTTATCAGAAGCAGTTGCAAGGTAGATGATTACAGAGGCAATTATTTCGTGGCCTTGTTTTTCCACCTGCCAGGGCTGCTCAGCCCTGCCTTGGCCACGTCCTTCTGAGCTCTCAGTCCAGTCTGCCACTTCCTGTCAACTCGGAGTCCTTCCCATGCTCTGTTAATCTCTCCTGCAGTAGGTATACAGGTGCGGTATATTAAATCTGCGTTAACAGTTTTCAGAAGCTGAAATTGCCATTGTTGTGAGAATCACCTTGGCTATTAGTTTGTGTGAGCAAATCCTGTTGAGGGAGCAGGAAGGGGCTGCAGGGGGGAATGTGGGAACTTTGAATCCTCATACATGGAGCTGATAGGGAGGCTTATGTACCTTGAAGCAGCAGGGGCTTTCCTAGCTCCCTTCTCGGAGGAGGGAAAGGCAAGAGTCTCAAATTCCTGAGTTAAAGGAGTGGCTTCATGATACATATATTTATATATAGTTCTCAGATATCTGATTTTTTTTCACCCAGTAGGGATTTGCATCTGTCAGGTTTGAAAGCTTTTGAGCTTTTACCTTCACTCAGATTGCAGTTCGTTAACTTGGATCCCATTTTTATTTCCTTGCAGTAGTAGAAAATGAGATTCAGGCAAGAATAGACAATATATTCAGCAACTTGGAACGTCTGGAAATCCTGTCCAGCAAAGAACCTCCCAATAAGCGACAGAATGCTAAACTGTAAGTTCACCTTCTTCGCTGTGATAGTGTAGTATAGTCTTCGTAATTATTTGCATTAATTTTATTGAAGCCCTTTGCCTTTTGAATTGAGTGAAACCTTTGCACATTGCGTAACTTATCTCTGTACTCTACAGTAGCAAAATTGAAGCACAGAGGCAAAATCACTTTCCTGTGTTTAACCACAGACTGGTGATGGAGCTGGATTCATGGTTCTGTTCTGAGATGAGCAGAACGTGGCACTTTGAGGCTTAAAAAAATTTCTACTCTATATGGTATTTGCTTTTAATGGCATTTGTGGAGGTAAGGAGTAAAATTACTTCAGTCGGAGTCATTTTCTCTGGACCATTTTCGTAGCTGTTGGTCACTAAACCAAGGAGGTTTCTAAAGTTGGTGCTGGTTTGAGCAGCAGATTGGACTAGAGATCTCAGACCTCTGTTCTAATTTATTCTGTAACTCTGTTATTAACATTTAGTCCCAAAATGTCATTGTAGATACTAGGGGTAGACTTCACGTCATCTGTGTTGGAGAGGTATCTGAAATGGTCATCTAGGCTTTTTTTATAGTCATCAAATATTTAATCAGAGGCAATGGAGTTCTGGATGTTATTTGTTTTAGCTGATGGAGATGTCTCCTGTGTTGCCCACTGACTTTTAAACCCATTTTAATAAACACTCAAACTTTAAGAACATGGTGCTAATTAATGAAACTTGAAAGCTTCATCTTTCATGTGCATGAGGGTGATAAAATAGGAACTGTTCAAATCCTACCATCTTTCTAAATCTTTTTTTAAATTGACTGTTATCCTGAAGAGTCTAGTCATGGGGTAAGATGTCCAAGACAGCTCAAGAATTCTGCTTCGTGTTCTGTCATTAGCCTACAGTTAAATTATCACCTGTTTAGTAGAAAAATGAAGCACGGAAGATCTAAGTCTGGAATACAGGCCTAATATTGAATGTCCTTTATCTTTTAGATAAGTAGAGCCCATCAGTATTTATTATTCATCACTGTTCATTTATAATGCTCCATTGTTCATATAAAAAACACCAGAAAAGAATGGTATTTTCATACCTGGGAATGTCTTCCTGTTGTTGATCCTTTGTAGCCGAGTGGACCAGCTGAAGTATGATGTTCAGCACCTGCAGACAGCTCTGAGGAACTTCCAACATCGCCGCTACATCCGGGAGCAGCAGGAGCGACAGCGAGAGGAGTTGCTTGCACGTACATTTACTACGAATGTAAATATTCTTTATTTTAGATATCTCTCTTCTAGAAGCCGTAGTCTTTCAGAGACATTTCAGGCAAGATGTAAGCATGACCCTCACTAGATTGCTGCTGGGAGATGCAAACGGAATAAAGGTAGAAAAGAATAACAACACCTGTTGGAAAAAGTACAACTCTCTCATGAGGAAAAGTTGGGCTATTAAGAAGCAGAAGTAAAAGACTCCAGAAATTGCTGCTTCTATTTTATCTAGTGCAGTTTTATCTGACTTTATATAGCAGTTTCAAAAGGGTGAGCGAGGTAGGTACCAAAGTATACATTTTACTTGGATATTTGCATCAAATGTCTTTGTCAAAGTCTGAGACTTGTAAAATGTCTGGCTTTTATACACCCTGCTGTCAGTAGACGTCAGCAAGCTTTCATTTGTCCAAATATAAATCGTACAGCCGGGGAAAAAAAACCCTCTTGCTTTTTACCTATAAATAATTACAAATTTTTTAATAACAGCAATGTGTTTCCACATGTTCTTGTTAGTTCTTAGTTCCTCCACTGGGAAGTGTTGTGTGTGTCATTGTGTCCCCGTCTTCCCCCTCCCCACCCCGCTCCGTGCAAATTCCTAGACGAATTTTGCTCTGAATAATGTAGTTTGCTTTCAGATTTCATTTTTCTGTAACTCAAAAGCTAGTCTTTTTGTTTTGTTTTGGTTTTTTTGGGGGAGGGGATTTTTTTTTTTTAAAGGCATATAACCTACCATTCATTGTCTGCGCTGTCATTCATTGTTTGGGTAAGGAAGAATGACAGGGGTCCAATTTTCCGCAGGTTTGGGAAGATTGATGCACTTCTCAAAGCCTGACGTAAAGATGACATCTAGCATTTTGTTGGCTATTTCAAAATTATAAACAAGACTTAAAAGGAACACTGAAATGTGAAACCTGATTTGTTTTCAAAACACTCTGGTGTTCCTCTGCAAACATGGAGAAAATTTTCTATAGGAAAACTTGTCCAGAAATAAAACCGGCATGTAAGTGGAACAGCTTTGAAGAGCAGCAGCAAGCTTGTGAATGCAAAATAAATGGGGAATTGTTTTCTTTTTTTCTCCTTTAGATGTTGAAAGATGTCTCAAGATGGGGGGAAAAAAAAGCATGTTTTTTTTATTTCTTTTTAACTCGTTACAAAAATTTGACTTTTAAAGAATGACCTTTTAATAGGAAAATGATGACTTATTTGTCTGTTATCGGCCTGTTTTGGTTAGAAGTTTACATAGTTTCTATTTACATACTACCCATTCTGTTAGATAGAAGCGTCAGCTGAGCATGTTAAGCATCCTGGATAAATCACTGTAACGTACTAAACAGCTTTTGAGAGCTGTAGCAGTGTTCTGCACATTTTGCTTAATTTGAAAATAAATATGGCCTTTACCTTTAAAGCCTTCCCACGTACCATTCTGGAGAAAACCACTAACAGCAAACGAAATGTACAATCTAATTTTCCTGTGAGGAGGGTCAGAAATCTACTTCAGTATTTTTGTTGGTGCCTTGTGGTGTCTTAAAAAAACCCCAAACCCTACAAGCTGCTCCTATAGGAAAAGGAATCCCTGCTGATCTGAAGTTTAATAAATATCTTAACAGCCACTCAGATGCAAATCCAAGTGCTTCTGCTCCGCAGACTCGTGTAAGACAAGACACTTCTTTCAGCCTTAGCACTTCATTAACGTTTGATCAGAGATGTGTACGCTGTCACGGCTTCTTCATCTCATAACTCTGACTCTGCAGCTGCGAACAGCTCTGTCCTGTTTTCTTCATTTCTTCGGCAGTAAGCAGAATACCCACCCAGGCAGTACGGCATCTAACACTGGGTTGTACATGTCATTCCCCTGTTAACTTCTTTTTTTCCACAATAATCACCAGAGTGTCCTCTGAGCAAGTCTGGCATTGTTTCGTGCACGTAACTTAGAGCTGACAGTCAGGTATTAAACCATCTTCTGCCCTAAAGATGAATTCTGTGGTTTTTTAGTCCCTTTTCTTTGTGCACGGAAGCAGGTAAGCCAGTGTTTCCACGCTTACCTCTTACCAACGTCACGATTCGTGTTGGTAAAACAATGTGGGAGCGATGAGCTGTTATCTTGACTCTTGATGGAATGGTGTCCAGAGAAGATTAAACTGGAGGCCTTTGAAAGACAAAAGTGATCACATCCTTTGACCTTTTGTGCAATCCAGATTACAGAATTTTACCCAGTTATTTCCATTTCAAGACTCATAGTTTCTAATTGAGCTAATGCATCTTTTCTGGAAAAAAGTTAAAAAGTTTATTATTTTTTTTTTCTAGACAAGGCCTTGGGTGTTGACTGAGTCAGACCTGCAGGGAACTGGGTTCATGTCTGTTTGCCCAGAAATTGTCTCAGAAATTTTCACCATGCTGTAAATTTACAGAATGTCCCCTCCCAAACGTTGTGTGATGCAGGCCTTTCGTAGCTTAGAAATGTGATGTTAAATCTTTCAAAAGCCTTTCGCTTGCAATGATCAAGTGACTCCTTGTTAAACACCTTCTGTTAGTTTCGATGTTCTGTCTTGTAATACCCTTTCCTACATATGTTGTAAACTGAGATTATAAAGAATTCCCCACTTTCAATCTGACTTTTTATCCTTCGAGATCTAATTGCAGCTGAGCAGCTTTGCCTTTTGGCTTGTGTCCTGTAGGCTTCTCTAAATGACTTTTTTTTTTTTTCCACTCTGATATTAATGTTGTATTTAATATCCTTATGAAAAAAATGTTTAAAGCATAATACTTCCAAGTCCTGTCAAGTTTTTGCCGCATCTGTTTCTGCATGTTCTTTTTCTGGATCTAACTGTGAGTGAGCAGGAGAGGTAACCAAGACCCTGCGTTTCCCCTACAGGACTCTGACACCACCATACCGATCGACGAAACATTACAGTTTAATGAATCCCTCCAGAATGCCCACCGTGGCATGGATGATCTTATTGGCAGTGGGACCAACATCCTTCAGGGACTGAGGGACCAGAGAGTGACATTAAAGGTGGGGGCATCATCAACCTGAAATCTTGACATTTTATCATCTTATCAGGAGAATCTTCAAGATCTTTCTGTGGCTGGACAGCCTACCAGGCTCCACCTGCACAGTAGTTAGTATCTGGAGTGCTGAATGTTATGTTTTGTTCCCTTACAGTTTTTTGTTTTTTGGTTGGTTGGGGTTTTTTTTGTGTTCAAGTGAAGAATGGGATTTAATGGCTCATGAGCAAGCCTTGCCTCGGTGGCCAGCTTGGGGCAAATCAAGGATACTTCAGGTCAAAACTGTAGTAGTGAAGTTGTTAGTGTGGCTCTGCCTGCGGCTGGTGAGAGGCTGTAATTTTGGGAGTGTCGGGTTCGTATGTTGTCAGGGGGATATTTCTTCCTGCTCCCAGATGAGGAAACATCTGTTCCTGTTCCTTTTCCCCTGAACTTAGCTTTCCTTACGCTGTCAAAGACTTTGTTGTACGTTTACAAATCTGGCTGAAGCAGCTTGCATAGACACAGCTTAGCGAGATAAATGGGTTCATTTGCAAGCATGGTAATCTGTGTAACTTCTTGGATATTGGATATAAATAGACAGGTATGAACCAAGTATTTCCAAACTGCAGCAAGGCTTTAACTGTTCTAGTTGTGCTATTCCACTGTTCCATGGGCTGGAAGAATTGAAGAGTCTTCACTTTCCTATTATTTTTGGTTTCTCTTCTCCGAGCAAGGTTTCCTTTTGTTCTGAATTGGTGTGAAAAGATTGCTGCAGACAGGAAGAGTGCTGAACTTGAGAGTGTAGTACCCAGGGGTTTAATGTGAGGTGTATGAAATGAAGGTGAAAAATTCGGTTATGTTTTACCAGCTGATTTCAGCAAAGAGCCTGAATACCTACACAGCCTTCTACCAAAGACACTGGTATCTAATTTGGTGTTGTAAATCTGTGTATTTTATGGACTGAGAAACTGTTTGTGCATGTCTGTCTGATACAGTTGATATAAATTCTGTCCTTGGAGAGCTCTTCTGATCTGACGTCAGGTTCATATTCAAAACAATTCCCAAATTTCACCTTTTTATTCTTCTGAGACCAAAGATACAGTGGACTGTGCTAACAGAACTCTTTATTTTAAAGTTGAAGCTTCGTAGTAGAGCACTGTGGTGGGAGTCTGTGCTATTGACCTTGCTCAGAGAAGTCTTACAGCTTTCTGAAGCAGGGTGTTCCGTTAAGGACTTGGACCCAGACGTTCTTTGAGACACTACATCCATCATCGTTGCCATGATGGGCCAAGGCTACTTTCTAGCAGTCCCCCCCTTTGCGCACACGTAGGTGCGATGGAGGCTGGTGCTGGCCAGTGTCGCTCCGACTGCTTTCTGTGAGCCGTGGTGCGGCGCGGCTCTTCTATTGGCGCCTCGGGGTGTGTTCCCCATCCGCCTGGCTCGTCTCCCTTAGCTGGCTCTACCATCCTGACCTGCAGCTGTGAGTTCTCTCCCTGCTTCCCGAAGGGGGCGATCCAGCTCTGAGCTGTGCCTGGAGCCCGTGTGCTTGTATTTCATTGGATGGTTTAGGTTGGAAGGGACATTAAAGCTCATCTAGTTCTAACCCCGCTGCAGGGACACCTTCCACTACCCCAGACCAGGTTGCTCAAAACCCCATCCAGCCTGGCCTTGAACAGCCCCAGGCATCTGCATCCACAGCTTCTCCGGGCAACCTGTGCCAGCATCTCACCACCCTCACAGGAAAGAACTTCTTCCTAACATCTAACCTAAATCTCCGCTCTTTCCGTTTAAAACCATTAGCCCTCGTCCTATTGCCACACTCCCTGATGGAGTCCCTCCACCTTTTCTGTTGGCCCCTTTAGGTACTGAAATACAAATTTCATGCAGTTTCCTTTGCCCTGAAATAAAGGAGGAGTATTCCCACTGTACTGCTGTAGTGACTCCCTCAGCTCATGACCTGGTACCTCCAGTATCTGCCACGTGCTTACTGCTGATGTGGCCACTGGTGGGATCCACATTCTTAATACAACCAGCTGCTTCAGCACTGGAACAAAACTGAGGTGTGGGCCTGCCTGCAGTACCCCTGCCAGCAGCCTTTGTTCAGTGCTTTTCTCCGGAAGGGTTTCTTGAAATTGCACTAATTACATTGTTATATGTCTTTTCCTTGCACTCTGCCATTAGCCTTACAAGTTTCTGGAACCCCTTTTCAATCTCTTGCTGGTGCAAACTGTCCTTCAGCAGGAGGGAAGTTCTGCAAGAAAGGTGGTCTGATCAAGAAGCTTCAAGCTCTTACTAAACTGTGTCTGGAAAAGGACCAGAAAAACTCCTCGTGCCTTCGTAGGGAGTGCATTTTCTCTGAGCTGCTCTTTACAATGTCTCTGTCTGGACAGATTGTTTTGTGTCTTTAACTCCCTCCCTGTTCTGTCTGTGGATTGATTAGTGAGTCTCATCATCCGGCTATTTCCAGGGTCCTGTGGCCATCTCCTCTTAAATTGTAGGAACCGCTGGCTGATAGCACGTTCCATCAATTAGAATTCATCACTTGCCATCCGTGATGAAATTTTCGTGGACTGTGGAATAGGAAGTGTTGGACCACGGGGTTAACTGTTTCTTTGCTGTCTTTTTCTTCTCAGGGCACTCATAAGAAGATCCTGGATGTTGCCAACATGTTGGGCTTATCCAATACAGTAATGCGGCTGATTGAGAAGCGAGCCTTTCAAGATAAATACTTCATGATTGGGGGAATGATTTTGACTTGTGTAATTATGTTTCTCGTCGTGCAGTATCTGACATGAGCTACGGAACTCTTGCCGGAGGAGATCGTCTTTTGGAGCAACATGAACTTTCCTCCAAACTGTACTTTTTCCTCTGAGTGCTGCTTTGGATGAGCCCCTCCTGTGAACGTCAGAGTTTACAAATCACGCTCAGACACATGTCACGTGGAAAGCACGTAGGGAAACAAATTTTTCTGGGGACGCTGTAGTTGAGAATGGCCCTGTAAAAATATCCCCAGCCTTTACTGCTCTCACCTTACTGTCTGCAATTTTAAGAATCTGTTTAAATAGGAAGCAGAAGTGAGAATTTTGCCAGCCGTAAGGTAAGAGTGTCCTTTTGGATAGGTAGGTATGGGAGGATGCAAAGGCAGAGCGTAAAATGTAGCGAGTCTTTCCCGTTCTAGCTAGAAGTGACCCTGATTGCTGTATTTTGCAATGAAAGAATGCCCCTGAGTGGAATTTTGTATTCCTTGTGGGCACGCTCCTGTGGAGTAAGCGTGCAGAAAGAGGTCGGAAGTGAAGGGTTCCCATCTGCAAACTTGCTGTCCTGCTTGGAGGGAGAAGGATTTGCGGGGAACTGCGCTTTAAAGCACAGTTACGACCTCAGCTAGCTTTTTTGTTTACACGTACAGTATTAACCAGCACAGGTTTTTCCCATTTCAGGCTGAAATGCTTCTCATGTTACCTGAGGTATGTTTTGGTACCTTTTTATGCCCCTCTGCTTCCCAGTGGAAGCTGAATGCTCTACTCCAGCTTGCTTTCAGTCAGAGGCACATCAGGCCTGCGTCATCTCACTGTGCCTAGTACCAAATCCAGCCTCCAAAAACTCTTTTAAGACTGACATTTTTAGCGCTACTGCCCATCACGTTTTGGTGAGTTGTATTTGTTTTCCAAGACGGTTGGTTGGGGTTTTGTGCTCCGTAGCTGGTACTTTTTGAATTGATGAAGCGGGCGAGTCCTTGCTGTGCTGAAATTCAGATTTATGGGTTTTATGTTCACAGAAGCCGAACGGGCTCTATCTGCCGTTCTTAACGTCCAGAATAACAGTGGGATCAGGGCAACAGACCTTTCACTTAAAATCGGTTGTCGTCAGAAGAGTTTCCTGAAGTTACGTGCCTTGGGATGACAAACATCCCTCATCCTTGGGAAGGGTGTTCTTTGCATTATCCTTTGTACCTCCAAAATTACTGTGAAAGACATTCTCATACCCATCTTCTGTCGGAGATGGTAGCCAACTTAGCTGTATCTCCTTGGTTGTAGATATCTATCCACATTTATGAAATGCTCATTGCTTAAATATGATACTCCTTTCCCCGCAGACTACGGGGGCTCTGTTAGAATGGCCATTCCCAGATTTTTGGGCATCATCCATTTCAATCAGCCTTCAGATACATTCCCATCCCCGTCTGTGGACGAGTCTGGAGCGTTTCCAGATGTCTGACAGTGACCCAGAAGTGTCATATTCAGATGATGTGGCATAATACTGGAAATCCCTTTTTTTTTTTTTTTTTTTCCTGTCTGGCATGGTGGTGGTCTTTTAATTAGTAACTGATCACAAGTTCTGTGCGCTGTCTTTGTTGCAGTCAGCTTTGCTTTGATTATCGTGTAGCCTTTTGCGAACTTGGAGAAATGATATTAATAACTGTAAAAAAAAATGGATTTCAGTTAATATGGGCAAGTGAAACAGGCTTTAGCTGTGCTTCTTTACAGTTGTATGACTGAAGTATTGACCGACCTGTGTGTGGTGGCATAGCTTTAAAGCCCGGACCCAAGTTGATCAGCTGTCACAGGCCGGTCCGCTTCCTACTTGGAATCCAGGGCAAGGGAAAGGCCGGCAGGCAGCCAGTGTGCCGCTGGCACCCGGATAACCCCATCAGCTGGTTCAGCAGAAGAAAACGGGGAAGGCTCAGTGCCTGTTGCGTATCCTGTGCACTGCGCACCTTCTGGTTGTCTTGTTTTGGGCTTCTCAATGTGTCTGATGCTCCTCAAGTGGTTTCTGCTCTTGGCGTTGCCCACTCTGCTGGGCTTTCCCAAGGAAACCCATCGGCAGACGACGTACGGAATGGGTTCTCATTTGCGCCCGAGGGGCTAGGCAATCAAAAGAGGAAGTCCGCAGTGGGAGATCATCTCTCTTACTGTATCTTTAAATCTTAAATCTAAATTTACCTTAAATTTGTTTTAAATACGAAATCTGGTAGGGTTAGCATACTTGTGAGATCATCTTCTATGAGATCAGTGGGGCGCCTCGTAAGGGATCCCTGGCAAATCCTTTTCTGTTCTGATAAACTGGCCCAATTCCACCTTGGTTTTACAACTTTGAGGTTTAGTGCTTAAAGGATGGCATCTGATGGTGTCTGAAGTTTATGTAGTTGTGACCTGGTGTAGCAGGATTTGTCTTATACCAAGGTGGGACACTAGCCAATTCATTTTCCTTTTTTGGCTTGAGGTAGGAGCCATAAAATAATCGGAACAGGATTTTATTTTTTTTTTTCTGTTTTTTGAGACTAGCTGGGCATTTTAATGCGTGTTTCTCCATTTATGTTGCCCTTTTAGAGTCTCCTTGTCCTTGTGTAGGCCAATTTCCTTTTTGTGAGCAAAGTGTCCTTGCTGTTCACCGTGTCTAAAGGTGAGGTGTAGGGCTTGAAGGAACCACTTGGGTAACTGGATTTGGTGATGTGTGCAACCTCATACAAATTTGTACTACACGTGAAGTCCAAAATTATTTACAGGAGCCTCTGTGCTGTCTCAGACAGTTAGTTGTAAAACCCCCAAAGCCTCTGTCACTCCAGTGTGCCAGGTAACGGCACAGGTAGGGACATTCCATGTTACCATGGAATGAGACAGAGCTGAAACCCTGGTGGCTTTACATGGCGCTGCCAGAGCTCTCTGTAAAGTTCCTTTTCTTACTAAAGACTGTATTTCCTTCAACAGAGCTGTTCTGCTCCTGAATTTCTAGGGCACAGCAGGTCTTCCAGCTGTTAGATGAACTTCTCTGTTATGGGAGGACACTGTGGAAACAAACTTGCCTCCGGAAAAAAATATTTTATCGGTCTTTTATGCATAAAGGGGCAAGGGTGGGACATGATGCGATTCATGTGAGGTATTATGTGAATAAAGATTTTCTTTTTTTTTTTCAACCAAAATGAAATTTTGTACCTTGACTAAGATGTAAGGTGCCCCAATACTTAAACAAGCTGGACAAATTCCAATATTCTAAATATTGGTGCAGGTGAGGCAGAAGGCTGGCTTGGCTCAGGCAGGGGTCCCTTGTTTAGCTCAGATGCGAAAAGGAAGTTCATAGGAATTGGAAGCAGAGGTGGGGCACCAGGAGGAATCGCAGACCGGCAGGGACCTCTGGAGATCAGCTAGTCCAGCCCCCTGCCAAAGCAGGGTCACCCAGCGCAGGCTGGACAGGAACACGTCCAGAAGGCTTTTCATTGTCTCCAGAGAAGGAGACTCCGCAGCCTGTTCCAGCGCTCTGTCACCGTCAACGAAGTTTTTCCTCATGTTCACATGGAATTTCCCGTGTTCCAGTTTGTGCCAGTTGTGCCCTGTCGCTGGGAACCACTGGGAAGAGTCTGGCCCCATCCTCTTGCCACCTGCCCTTTAGATATTGCTGAGCATGGATGAGATCCCCCCTCAGCCTTCCCCCACCAAAGATGCTCCGGTCCCTGAGCATCTTTGTAGCCCTCTGCCGGACTCTCTCCAGCAGTTCCCTGTCTTTCCTGAACTGGGAAGCCCAGAACTGGACACGCTCCAGCCCCTCAGTGTCTGTCTTGGAGTGAGGGGCCCAAAACTGAACACAGGATTTGAGGTGGGGCCTCCCCAGTGCCCAGTCCAGGGGGACCATCACTGCCCCAGTCCTGCTGGCCACACCATTGCTGACCCAGGCCAGGATGCCATTGGCCTTCTTGGCCACCTGGGCACTCTGCTGGCTCGTGTTCAGCCGCTGTTGACCAACACCCCCAGGTTTTTTTCCACCAGGCAGCTTTCCAGCTGCTCCTCCCCAAGCCTGGAGTGTTCATGGGGTTGTTATGACACAAGTGCAGGACCTGGCACTTGGCCTTGTTGAACCTCACACCATTGGCCTTGGCCCATCCATCCTGTCCAGATCCCTCTGTAGAGGGACCTGCCCTCAAGCAGGTCGACACTCCCAACTAACTTGGTGTCATCTGCAAACTGACTGCGGGTGCACTTGATCTCCTCGTCCACGTTGTTGATAAAGATATTAAACAGACCCAGCCCCAATACCATGCCATGGGGACACCACTTGTGACTGGCCACCAACTGGATTTAACTCTATTCACCACCACTCTTTGGGCCCGGCCATCCAGCCAGTTTTTGACCCAGTGAAGAGCACGCCCATCCAAGCCAGGAGCAGCCATGCTCATTTCTCCAGGAGAATGCTGTGGGAAACTGCCGAAGGCTTTACTAAAGTCCAGGTAGACAATATCCACGGCCGTTCCCTCATCCACCAAGCGGGTCACCTTGTCCTAGAAGGAGATGGGGTTAGTCAAGCAGGACCTGCCTTTCATGAAGCCATGCTGACTGGGCCTGATCACCTGGTTGACCTGCACGTGCCACGTTATGGCACTCAAGGTGAGCTGATGCCCCACCGAAGGGGGAAGCAGTGCCAGGAGGGGAGTGGACTAGCTCCTGAGGCTTCCATGAAGTGCATTTATCAGGCATTGGAACAGGCTGCCCAGGGAGGGGGTGGAATCGCCGTCCCTGGAGGTATTTAAAAGCCGGGCAGACGTGGTGCTGAGGGACATGGGTTAGGGGTGGGTTTGGCATAGGTTTATGGCTGGACTCGATGATCTTGAAGATCTCTTCCAACCCAAGTGATTCTGTGATTCTAAGTGGGGGAGTGCGGAGCCAGTTGCAAACAAACAGGGAGGCATAAACCAGGAAAGCCCTGCATATGGAAGGAGAAGGTGGGCAAGGGGAACCGCGGGGTGGGTTTTATTCCCAGTTCACTGAGAATGGATGGGGAGGAGGGTTCTGCAAAGGAGAAGGCACCAGCAGGGACAGGGTATCAGGGCTGCTGCAGAGTAGCCCCGTCCGCCTGTTGCAGTAGGAAGTGGGTCCCACCGCACTGTGGGGTTGGAAGGTGTGTGCTGGCTCCAGACCGGGTGCTCCCAGTGATGGCTGTCACTGGTGGAGTGACAGGTGGAGACTGGTGGAGACAGGCCTGTATGGCCCTGGAAGTGGTGATGGCTCAGAAGGGTGGTGGAACAGGATGGGGGGGGGAGCGGAGCTCTGCGGTGGGGAAGACACCCAGGACCTCTGCCTGCGCCCTCTTTGGCACTGGAGAGGGGTCAGACCTTCCTCTCTCCTGCCCTGCACCTTCTAATGATGTGGGCAGCGGGGGCTGGAGTCCCAGTGTCCTACTTTTAATCTTCCTTCTTGGTTCCAATGAAGGACAGCGAAGGAAAAAACTTGGAGGGCAAATGTGGCTGTTGATAAAGAGGTTGTGTATTTAAAAGGTGAGATCAAATTAGGGAATCAGATTAGGGGTTAGATTATCTTTCTCTCGCAATTACATTTTGTTTGCAGTAACTCAAGTTCCCCACAGCTACAAACCACTTACTAAATCAGAAAATACCCAGTAAAGAATGCAAAAAAGTTAGAAATTCATCCTGTGATGTGGGTATGAGCTAGACACATAGATCAGATCAGTGCTGAGATGGGGCTTCACTGTTTATCATCTAGGGTGGTCCCCTGCAGGACTTTAACACGCTACGCAGCAGCTCAAGCCTGGAAGCAGTATTGTTGATTCAGATGTGTAGTTTAAGGTGTGACTGTACGTGTAGATGAAATCGAGGAAGAAGAAATTTGTATAAAACAGAGAGGTAAAAGTTTTGAAACAAAGAGACTAAGTGCGGCCAGCAGTTTAGCAGTTAAAGGCAGAGTGAAATGTGGCTAACGTATATGCAGATAGGAGGGGGAGATAACGACTAATAAGACATTCTGATTGGGTGGGATAGAATAAAGTTTGAAGGAAGATAGTACAGATAAGTACTAGAGGATGTTCATACTTGTCTCCTAACCAAAGTTTAATACGTATGCCTATATTAGGTATCCTGTTTCCAAATGTTAACCCTATAATGCATGATTACAACTGGTATTAAAAAACTCCACCTCCATTAAAGGAAAGCAAAACCCACGGTAACACTACCCACAACTACGGTATCATTATCAAATGCCTCAGTCGTAGAAGAAACATTTCTCTGTGCGCTGTAACACAATCCAGAGGTGATGGCATCATGTTTTCACAGCAACACCATGTATATACAACAATTTCGACAGTTGCTCTGCAGAGGGTGCTCCTGCCTCGCTCTGTTCTGTCTTGCCCAAGGCTCACAGAACCCCCACCCTCAGCCCAACTCAGCGCGAGCTGCTGCAGCCCTGGGTGGATTTTTGGCAGCAGTCTGCCCTCTTCCTCCCCAGGCAAACATTTGGCTCTTGTTCTATCACTCTTGGGTATCTCTGCGCCTGGATTTAAGGAGGTGAAAAGCTAAGAGCAAAATGTGATGTGACGGGACAGGGTGGATGGATGGATGGGCCAAGGCCAATGGTGTGAGGTTCAACAAGGCCAAGTGCCGGGTCCTGCACTTGGGTCACAACAACCCCATGGACGCTCCAGGCTTGGGGAGGAGTGGCTGGAAAGCTGCATCTGGGGATCCTGGTGGACAGTCGGCTGAACATGAGCCAGCGTGTGCCCAGGTAGCCAAGAGGGCCAACAGCATCCTGGCCTGGATCAGCAATACTGTGGCCAGCAGGACCGGGATGTTCCCCCTGGACTGGGCACTGGGGAGGCCCCACCTCGAATCCCGTGGTCAGGTTTGGGCCCCTCACTCCAAGACAGACACGGAGGGGCTGCAGCGTGTCCAGGGAAGGGCAGCGGAGCTGGAGAGGGGTCTGGAGCACAAGTCTCCTGAGGAGCCGCTGAGGGACCTGGGGTTGTTCCACCTGGAGAAGAGGAGGCTGAGGGGGGACATTCTCGCTCTCTGCAACTGCCCGAGAGGAGGGTGCAGCCAGAGGGGGTTGGGCTCTTCTCCCAAGGAACAAGCAATAAATGGGATGAGAGGAAATGGCCTCAAGTTGCAGCAGGGGAGTTTTAGATTGGAAAAATTAGGGAAAATTTCTTCAGGGAAAGGGTTGTCAAGCACTGGAACAGGCTGCCCAGGGTAGTGGTAGAGTCGCCATCCCTGGAGGTATTTCCCAGCTGGGCAGACGTGGTGCTGAGGGACATGGGTCAGTGGTGGGTTGATGGTTGGACTTGATGATCTTAAAGGTGTCTTCCAACCTAGACAATTCTGATTCTATCAATAAAACAGTGACTGGGACCAGAGAAGGACAGAAGTAACAGCCATGTTCTGGAAATGGTCTGTAGAAATGACAACTCAGTTGGGGTTCAGATGACATCAGACTTGCAAAACAGGTATATTGTCTGAGACATCAGTTGTGCTGGACACAGTAAAGGAGTGCTGCTGCCCTTGGCCATCAGGGGATCTCCAGAGTAACTCGGATGCTGGCTTGGTGCATGCCCTCCGTGTGGGCAGGGAGGAGGGCACAGCCAGGCTGGCCAGTGGCAGGTGGGAACCTCCCTATGGAAATCCTCAGGGATTTTTTCTGCAGAGCCTGGGTTCCTGTCTGGCTTGGTGACAGAGGTCTGAGATGAAGGTGCCAGTGCCTGTCCACCTCTGGAGCCCAAGTGGCAGGGACTAGCTGGGAGAAGTAAGCACAGCTACCTGTGGAGCGGGTGATGCCTGCAATCCCAGTGGCTCACAGCAGCATTTCCCAGACCAGGGACATCACAGCAGCAAGGATGGGACGTGGCCATGGTCCTTCCCACACTGACCTGCGCACTCCGGGGAACGGGAACAGCTGCCATGATGATCCCAGGCATCGGCAGGGCTGGGAGCTCCGTGCAGGAAGGTCCTTCCCAGACACTGGATAGGAGGCGAATGGAATCAATCTACCTGCTCTGGAATGTGCACGTCAGAGCTGCGTATGGAGACACCTTGTCCGGCTAACGCTGCGGAAGATGCTCATCTCTGCAGACGCGTGTGCAGCCCGGGCAGCCGCCGCTTTGATTTCCAGCCTGTTGCTGAGCGAGCACTCGTAAATGATCTCCAAGCTGAAACCGTGCTTTTGGTCTTACAAGTTACAACCTGGACTAAAAGGCAGGAAAGGGGAAATGACTTCTTAAATGTGGTTTGGTTGTGAAGTTGAGATGTGGGGCCAGAGCCTGATCTGTCAGAAAAATGAGACTTTGTGCCGCCTTCATTAACCCCAGGCAGCCTCACCTGCTGGAACCTGAAGTTTGGAAGTAGGAGGCAGTTCCCTGGGGAGTTAAAGGAAACGCCACGTGCAACTAATCAGCATAATTCATGCTGAACTGCTGCTGCAAAGTGAGGGGTATACCTCGAACACAGGGGCTGTAGTCTCTGGACAGAGTCCTTGGGTAGCCCGGTCCCCCCACCCACCCAGCTCTTCTCCTCCAGCCTTCCTGACCACAGCACAGATGAAGGAGCTGGAGACGGGCCTCCAAAGGCAAAACAATACCAGGAGCTCATTCACCTTCCAGAAAAGGCGTAAAAGGGTGTTTTTGCAGTTGGTGTTTCCTCGCCCCACCAGGCAGATCTCCCTCTCTCCCACCTCCAGCACTTTACGTTTGCTTGTGAAACCCCCCGTGATGGAAAGCCTTGCTTATTCCCTCTCTTTCTCTCACCTTCTTCCATTTTGCACTAGGTAGGAGCTAATACAGTTCAGGGTATTTATATGTGATGATTAGGTTAAAAGAGCGACTAAGCAGGATTTAACTAACCAGATTCAAAGTTGCTTATTCACCGTAACAAGGATCCCTGCCCACTTTGATGGGGGGGACACTGGACAGTGCTATTCTCCCGGATATCGGCTGGGAATAACCACAATTACCTCAAATCCCCGTTAGCTGAAGACAACACTGAGGAAAGAGAACAGCGTGAACTGCTGCGGGAGGGAGAGACTCGAGAGTTGTGTCCTCCAGGGCTGTGCCACTAGATGTGAGCCACACACATGGACACACCGCAGCCATGAGCGTATCTCTGTGGGATTACAGGCACCCTGCATTCGCGTCGATCATGGGGAAAGTGGAGGGGAACAGAAGGAGAAAGGGGTGCACTGCCTGGAGTCAGCCCAGAGGCTTCAGCAGTGGATATTGGTGAGTGTCAGAAGGACAGTCTGTAAGTCATCCATCCAGACCCTGCCAAGATGTGTGGCTGAAGGTACTTCCTCCAACACAGCTAAGTGAAACATAAACTCCACTTTGGCCTATAAAGAGTTTGGCCATAAACTCCACAGCTTTGGCCATGAGAGCGGGGAGGAAAGGGGCTTATTCCCCTCCTCAGTGCTCTGGAACTGGTGGGGGCAGAGGGAAGACTGGAGAAAGAACGTGTCTTTCCTGTGCCAGTGGACCAGCACTGCAGAGGGAAACGATGCTGCATCCTGCAGACGAGAACAGCAGGGAAGTGACAGAAAGCCCTGCTCGTGGTGTCCCTGCTGCAGCTGATGGCAAAGCGGAGAGGTGCTGGGCACCCTAGAGCAGCCTGCTGAGGGGTGGAGGAGGGGCTGACCCAGCAAGGATCCAGCAAGCAAGAGCCTCCCCAGGGGGAACCGCAGGGAGCTGACAGCGCTGATGGAGATCACAGCCCGTGGGAATACAGAGCCCGCAAGGGGGAAGCCATCTGGCTCCCCCTGACCCACGTAGCCCTGTGCACCTCAGTGTGCTCCAGCCCCGGAGGAACGCAGCAATAGCATGGGGGTGTCCCGCAGCACAGGCTCAACCCTGCAGCGAAAGCCTGTGCAGAGCCACAGCGGGGCTGAGCTGTCCCCTGAGCCACGGGGACAAAGCAGAGCTCTCGGTGTCTGCGGGTCCAGGAGCTGGAGCAACAGCACGGGTGCACCTTGCCACTGCGTGGAGCTGCTGCACCTGTGGCCAGATGCAAACTGGGGTGAGGAGACCCATCAGACACCACCCAGAGCTGCAGGCACCAGGAGAAACAACACGGAACTCCAGCGTGCCCAGGTTTCCCACCACTGAGGAATCTGTGCCTAAAGGTAAATGCTGCCTCCTCTCCTCCCTCCCGAGCCGCCAGCGACGACTGCAGACACAACCATTTCTAGCCCAAATTTCCATAGACATTTCTGGGCAGACTGGTCCTATCGCCACAGAGCTACGCAGCTCAGACAAGGCAGAAATGGCCCAGCAGGCAGGGTGCACCCGCAGGAGCGCTCAGAGTCAGCGCAGGCACTGCTGAGCTACCAGGAAACTCAGGCTGGGGGAGAGTCACCCAGCCATGCGCTCAGAAACCCTCCCTGGCAGGACAAAAGGGGCCGATACTTCCCCACATCCCATCAGCTTCCCCATGGCATTGACAGGTGGACTCTTTACTGGGTTAAAAACTGGCTGGATGGCTGAGCCCAGAGAGTGGTGGTGGTAAATCCAATTGGCATCACGTCTCAAGCACGTTCCTCAGGGCTCAGTTTTGGGACCAGTCTTGTTTTGTGTCTAATACTGGGACCAGTATTGTGTCTAATATTAATAAAAATATTTTTATTGATGATCTGACTGAGGGGATTAAGTGTATCCTCAGTAAGTTTGCAGACAACACCAAATTAAGCAGGGGTGTTGATCTGCTGGAGGGTAGGAAGGCTCTGCTGAGGGATCTGGACAGGCTGGATAGATGGGCTGAGGCCAATGGGATGAGGTTCAACAAGGCCAAGTGCCGGGTCCTGCACTTGGTCACAACAACCCCAGGCAGCGCTACAGGCTTGGGGAGGAGCGGCTGGAAACTGCCTGGCAGAAAAGCATCTGGGGGTCCNAGCCAGGTGGGGTCAGTCTCTTCTCCCAAGGAACAAGCAACAGGACAAGAGGAAATGGCCTCAAGTTGTGCCAGGGGAGGTTTAGGTTGGAGATTAGGAAAAACTTCTTTACCCAAAGGGTTCTCAAGCATTGGAACAGGCTGCCCAGGGAGGGGGTGGAATCGCCGTCCCTGGAGGGATTTAAAAGCCGGGCAGACGTGGTGCTGAGGGACATGGGTTAGGGGTGGTTTTGGCATAGGTTTATGGTTGGACTCGATCTTGAAGGTCTCTTCCAACCCAAGTGATTCTATGATTCTATGACACATCCAGCCTCTAGGGAAAGGGGTGAAGGCTCCAGCACCACACAGCCTGCTGACCACAAGAGGGACAGAGGATTTAGCACAGGAATACGTGGCTGTGACTGCAGCGATAGTCACACTGAAGTCCTCACTCTGCCACCTTGGAGTAGGTGCCACGTGGCATACTTTTAAAAACATTCCTTCACTTGTGGGAAATATGAAACAATCAGAGGGTGCTTCATCCCAACAGCACGATGACAGACAATACTGGGATTTTAAACAGTCATAATGCTGGAGGAGGATCATCTTTGGGTTTTACATCCTGTTCATCCTGCATTCCCAAATCACTGCAGAGAACAGTAAAATTATGGCTTTCCCACTCTTCACAGGCTGTGGCACCCACAGGACGTGCTCAAGGAAGCTGCCCAAAAGGATTTCAGATCTTGGAGTTCTGTCATGCGTTGGCTGCACCTGCCCTACAAGACTTGTGGTCTTTAAACCCCAATTTGTGTGGGCAGGGGATGTTTGGAATTCCTAACCATGACTTTCCAAGGCCATCCCGCCCTTTCCAGAAAGGCAGGGCTATTGGAGAACAGCGCTCTCCCAGGACTTCCCTGACAAAGGGCTGGAGCCTGGGATAACGCGCCTCCTGGGAGTAGGTGCAGTGCAGACAAGCGGTGAGATCCAACAAAAAGCAGGTAGTTACTGCACTAAGTACTGCCAGTCTTCAACCACCTGGCAATTAAATAAGCTTAGGATAATGGGGCCTGATTATGGCATCTACCTGTAAAATTATAATGCTCTAGACCACAAATCCTGCAAATAAGCTACTGCAGTCAAACCAAAAAGCAATCAAGCAGTTGACACTTGTCACCACTTTCATTCAAACTGACAAAAAAAAAAAAAAAAAAAAAAAAAAGACATCAAATGAAGGCCGTGTGGAGGGCTTACTGTGTAAGCATGTGCTTATTCAACAGAACAAGAGTACAACAAATCACTGCAGATGTCTTTTAGAACTATAAAATGGGTCCAAGAGTATTCCTAACTGTTTTATTTTAAATTGCCAACAAGAACCTTGACAGAACCAAACTTTCAAACAATCCTAATTTTGCGCATTCTAGTCAACATGCATTATTTTGCATCGTTAGTAATACAAATGGTGAAAATTCAGTATTTTTAGGAACATTCTTTTCAAAAGGCATTAATTTCGTAACAGATAAATACCGTGTCTAGTTTCTTAACTCTTTGTGTTTCTAATATTTACAACCAATTTTGTACGTTGTACCCCTTTTTAGAAATACACTGCTTAATCCAAACATTTAAAACATTTACACAGTCCTAAGTGCATCCGTTTAGCGATTTAAACCATTTCTGCATCCCCACACCCCTCTCCCCCAACAAAGAACAGTTACATTAGAGCATGTTTTAAGTGTTGGAAAGCTACAAAACCCCAATGGAAACTAGACAAGTACTTAGGTGTACTCTTTAAACTTCACCTGTTTGGTGTTATGCGTATCGTAAGGAGTTCACAGAGGATGCTCCATCTCAGTATGACTTGAAGCACCACGCACCCGCGTGGCAAAGTTAAGGCTTAAAGCTTGAAGCTGCAAAGGCGTGATCAGGATGTTTTCCTAGGAAAAAGGCAGAAGTCTGTAAATGACAGTGTACTTGAAAACCAAAGCTGTCCACTTTGCACGCCCTATGGGACAAACTCAGATGCTAACAAGATAAAAAAGTACATGGGCATAGAAATACTTTTGGGTTTGCCTGATCCAGAGGATTTTAAAGGTTACACAGTCTCAGCCTCTTTATAGCTGGAGAAACTCAGAACTTACTTCATGCTCTCCAGGCTGTAACCGGCCCTCGACAGGCCCTGTTCACTAGCTACAGATGTTGCAACCACAGCTTATTGCAGAGAAAGTTTTCTGCACCTCCCTAGCAAACAATCAAACATTCTCTCAAACGTCCAGTAAAAGTTCCACAGAAATCACTCGAGACACCATATAACCCTCAAGACAGAAATCTGTAGTGTTGCTGTGCAGGTGCAAGACACATGCTTACGACGCAGCGCAGAAATTCCCAGAAATGACTCTGTTGCGTGGTTCCTGACTTCCACTGAAATGGGACCACAATAGCTCCTGCTACACCAAGGCCTGAATTCACTCAAATCTGCCATTTTTACAGGGCTTTCCACCCCCTCAAAGCATAAACGCATCCCTTCGTTTACAGTTAGCAGAAAACATCATACGTAGACAACTCTGAAGGGCCCCTTTTGCAAATGAATACACTTGTTTTACGGCATCAGGCTAAGGGACAAGATTTTAGTGGTATGTCCAACCCCCCCACGCTGTTCTGTTTCCCACTAACACTTCTCTGATTAGGAATCTAATCAGACCCTACCTCCTCTACTTAAAATCATCCCCTTTCCCCACCTCCACCACTTAAAACTGATTACTGGTTCCAAAGAGTTCTCCTGCTGTTTCCAAATCACTGAGGCCAACAGAGCTTCACAGATCATCAGCACCGCTGTTGACAAGTGACCCAACAGAGGCTTGCCAATATCTGCATTTTTCTTGCTAACTATTCACTGCTGTCTAAGGAGAGAAGATTTCCGAGTTGGTGCTGTGTAAATTTATCAGCCCATTTACTCAATAACAGCAAAAAAGATCAGCAAAAGAAACTGAGGTTAGCTTATTGTCCTCGTTTGAGCCACACGGGATTAATTTCTCTTTCAGTAATTTTACCTGTCCATAAGGTCTCTTCTAATGCTTGGGAAAACTGCATTTTTAGAGGATTGTAGTGTCTGAATTTGTGAAAATATTCCCTTTACGGCCAGCTCTGGCATGCTGGTTTCAAGGTCTCAGTGTTTTGGAGCTGGCCAGGTGTGGGGATGAGGAGGAGTGAGACCCGGGCACTTGGCCCCAGCTGCCAACAGGGTTATTTCATACCTGAACGAAACATTCCATAGAAATAAGAAAGTTTGCTGGGGAGTTCTCTCTCCCTCCCTTGATGGAGGTGATCTGGAGAACTTCTCACCCTGGTGCCTGAGCCCTGAGCCCTTCCCTTCCTCCCGAAGCCGCAGCGCTTGCAATGTCTGACATTTGCTGTTCCCTGCTGGGAGCGCACGGCTCCCTATGGATAGAATGGGCCGAGTATAATCCTTGCCTACTTTGTATTGGTACTGGATCAATATTGGTTCTTTAGTGTTATCTTAATTATTTAGTATTATTCTATTAAATCTGTTTATATTTCAGCTCCCGAGTTTCCTTGTTTTTTCCCCAATTCCCCTTCCCAGGTGAGGAGGGGTCATCGGGTGAGAGAATAATCGTCTAAAGGACAGTAAGTTGTTGTGGATTCTTCAAACCATTACACTTATGAAACAAATGCTCGGGAAAAAGATATTACAACCAAAGATAGTTTTAAAAACTAAAGCGTTGCAAAAATGTGTCCTGCAGCAACAGCCAAGTCTACAGAGTCCTGCCATCAGGTCCGGGGAACACCCACCACCCGCAGGAGCTCTAGGGTCCTAGAAACAGAACCATTTAGTGTGAGGAGGGAACAAACTTCTAGGGGGAAGAGACACTAATACTCCAAACTCTGAAGAGGACGAAACACATTTTAGCACGAGATGGAGAGAAATGCAAGAATTTCCTCCACTCCGACAAATGAGAGTGGCCTTTGCTGAAGTAGCACTCATCACCTTGGCAACAACACCATTATGACATTTTCATTTGGTCTGGCAGATTCAACCTGACCCTATGGCAACTGCAGTCACTGGATTGTGCAGAAGCCATGCCGGCAAAGCCCGGAGAGTATCGGGCTTAGTCGCTCCAAGCGAGACACAAGACAGTCACTCCTCAAAGCACCTTTAAGCTTCTGCTTTGCCTCGAATGGCAAATAACAGTCTGACTTCAGCATCAGACACTTCAAGAGGAGAAGCTCCCTCCCACCTCCACAAGTAGTCTGATAGTTTTTGCCCCAGTAGTGCTGGTTTAAGCAGCCCTCGTTTCACCCGTGCTCTGACTTCGCTGCACCTGACAGTGAGCAGAACTGCACAAAGCAAGGAAATCATTTGGTTTAAGGAGGAGGGGTGCAAGTGAAAGGGGTTAGTACGAATGGCGTGGAAGGATTTGTGTAGAGAGACAGAGCCCAAGTGTCCGGGGAGCAGAGCTGCTGAAGTTAGACCACTGTAAAGAAGGGCCTGTTAAGAATACAAAATAAAGAATACAGAGGATGCTTCAAAGAAAGGATACAGAGGCTGATCCAAGATTTTGGATCCAGATTCCCTCAAAAGGTGCTCTCAAGGAGGCAGGCGTGATAAACTACTTCTCCTGTCCTGCAGCGGTGGCCACAAAGCACTGCTGCAGCCAGGAGACTTCAGCGGCTGTCACCCGCTACAGAAGTCACAGTGCCAAAACCACGTGCGTAGTACTTACAGTCTTTCCATGATACGGCGTACGGGAAGGACTCAGGGACACGTACTCTCGAAGGCAAGCAATTCTTCTGTTCAAAGGTGGTGCTGGAACTGAAAGATTTCAGATCTCACAAACGTACTTGCTCAAATTTACACATTTTGTTATAGCACGGAGGACAGCAGGGATGTAAGGGGACGGTACTTTGCCACTTGTAGGTGGTGACACTTAGAAGAGCTATATATGCTCTAAACACTACAGAGTTTTCCAAAAAGTGTAACAAGTGAAACCAGATGTCACTGTTGTTTGGGAAGGAGAGGTATACCATGGTTGAGTTCCTACACAACTACAGAGCTGTCAGGCGTGGGACTGTCGCTGCATATGGGCTTAGACAAACCTTAAAACATCCTTTGGCAACTGTAGTGGTAACACCACGTCTTGCACACAGCCTGCAATCGCGATCCACTGTCGGATCAGTAAAACAAGTTCAGGCAGCTCCATCCAGTTCACAGGTGGCCACTAAGCTCCTCACTCCCCCAAATCCAAACTGTGATTATGCTTTGCAAAGGGCAAGGGTGGGGACACGGGGGATTTCTGCTAACAAAGGGCCCTAACACCAGCACATACGCCAAGTCTAAGGTGACAGGAGGTCACAAGGGACTGACAGATAACCATTAGCCCAACAGAAGCTCAGCAACTGTTTGAAAAGACTCCAGAGGGAGGCACCTGGCCCCATTTTGAAAGCCAGCATAATGGCTCAGCACATTTCTCCCTGCACATTGACCAGACACTGAGCAGGTACTGAACATACCCAACGGGCAGGGAGAGCACCCTGCCACGTGCATACACAAGCACAGAGTATCTGTGTCCTTCCTTCTCTTGTACGGGCCAGTCATGTGAGAAAACAAGTAACCCCGAACCAGCGCACTGAGAACATTCACTGCTAATCAGGATCCCTCCTTCAAGGGTTTGTACAGCCAGCCCGTGTCCAGCCACGGAGGCTGAGGTGGGGGTAGGCTGCCTCTACACAAAACGGTGTCGTAAGGAATCAAACTCACATCCGCTACCTGTTTACGCCAGAATTGGTCATGCCCCAAACAAAAGGAGAATCTGACTGCTCCAGTGACTCTGCAAGAGGAAACAGATGTTGCGGCTCAGAACTAAGAAACCCCAGCAACCACCATCAGGAATATCTCTGTCACATTTCTACACGTTCAAGACATAGTAAAAGTTGATCAAATGATGAACGTGTCTGCTTCACTGTCATTTAACCGAGCAACGTAAGTTATCGTGTTTCCATTGTCATCATTGCACATGAAGTACAAAAGCTCATGTAGGAAGGAGCAGATGCTTGGAAACACACCTATTACAGCAGGCATGTTGAATAGTTCTCTGTAACAAGAAAAGCCTGCTAGGTGGAGAGATGCAAGGTTTCAGGAATGAGCATAAGCAAGGTGTCTACAAGTGGGACCTCAGTGAACAGCACCCCTGGACTCACACAGTCCCAAGCAGAGTTGGAGGACAGGACCAGGGAGAAGGCAGCAGTGTGCCATATGGGCAAGTTCCTCACCTGTTTCCCAGTCTTCCTCACATGGAGGTGCCTGCCACGTGCTCACAGCGTTCATCTGCTCTCTCTGGAAGCCAGAGGACTGATTCACTTCAGGAAGAGAAAAAAAAACCCCTCTGTGAATAGCAGTCAATCCTGCTTCAAAGGCATGGAGGGCTTTGGATTAAGCTGTAAAACAGCTCTTGACTTAAGAGGAAACCCTGCATAGTGCAAACAGGTTATGTAGACCCAGGAGCCACATATTGATCCAAAAATCAAGCAATTTCAAATTCACCTTTTTCAATGAACAGGAAAATACTCTGCCCCTGGAACTTTGCAGCAGGAATTCTCGAGAGAAGAGGAAACACACTTACATGAACGCAGGCCTCAGTGCAACTCTACAGAAGATAGAAAACCATCTATCTGCTCTGTAGTGTGACTACAGTTAAAGAGCCACAGCAGGGCAGAGAAAAGACATTGCATAGCACAGGATGCCTTGCTAAATATTTTGGGGGTTTTGGACAGCCCCCTTCTCCAACTTATTTTCACTGTGGAGGAGACTGAAATCTTAATTGTACGGCAGATGAAGCAAGAGCAGCAATGGAGCAGCCTGGAAGAGGAACCGCCCCATCTCTCGGTTGGAGTGAACTATTCAGGTTGCCCTGGAGAACAGACACAGGGGTTTCCCATAGCTCAGACACCCGTTTGTCAGAAATCAGCTTTTCACATGGCACCAGCGGTCAAGCTTCAACAAAGGGAGATCAACTCTACAAGAAGTAGGGCTTTTCCTTCTGGTCACTTAAGCATCCCAGCTCCTGCTAGAGGTACTTCAATTTGCACAGTCTAGGGTACAACCTTTGTGTTCAACAAGCCTGGTAACAAAATATGTGCAAGGCCTACTGGGAGCATCTGCAATGATCTCCTGTACCTACCCAATAAATCAAAGCAAGTAAGATTTAAGTTCCCCCAAAGCTGCCATGCCACAGAAAACTACAGACAATAATTTGGCTTCCACTTTTCAGTTACTCTATGAGCTATCCTGACAAACAGGAGACCTCAGTTCCCAGGGTGAACAAACATCTTGGAGCATGGGTGGTTCTCTTACCTATATCTTGCTCAAGGATCCCTTTGTCGTTGCACTTCATTATGTGATCGCTGAGGTCAGCTCGAGGAACTAGATGGCGAGCGTTGAAGGGGCACGTGGCCAATTCCTTTGCAACTTCAGGGTAGCTCTAGACAAGGGAAAACCAAAATCATGTGCCCTGTCTCTCAAGTTCACTTCTCTTTTGCTAATCCATAGAAAAAAAACCCCAAGGATTTGTGATGTTGCTTTAAAAAGAAGACTAAACAAGGAATGGCAATATATTGTTAAGACATTTACTAAAAATGCAAGGGGAACTAACATGACTGTTCTCTAAAACACAATTCACTGAGAAACTGAGCCACCCTTGAGCTGACTAAAGCGAAGCACACCCTCAGCTAAACTCCCTACAATTTGCTGCAACACAGATGCAACTATTTTAAAAACAATAGGGGAGAGATGTTAGGCACTAAACCATTCAGTTTTTTTTTTTTAATAGGCAGGCACAAAGGCAGAGAAATTTCTTAAACCTTTCAAGACATTGAAGGAGCTGGTGGCATCCCACCTGCAGACTTCGGTGCTACAGGATTACCATTCAAGTAAAAACCTTTTTATCACACAGACACAGGTTCTACTGGCAGTGCTCAGCTGCCACTATGGTAAATTAGTTCAGCCCCTGCAAATGATACAGCCTTTGTTGGGAAAAGCACAACTTTGCCACTGTCCCAGTTATGACTGATGCAGCTCTGCTGGTCAGGGTCCAACTTGCACCTGAGGCCGAAGCAGAAGTGCCTTGTACAGACGCTGCCCAAGGCAGTGTCTCCTCCACTGCTTCCGATACCTGACCGCAGCACGGGCTGCAGGCACACTGTTACGGTTTGAGAAAATCCATAACAATTTATTGTGGCTTAGACAATTATTCTCTCACCCGATGACCCCTCCCCACCCAGGAAGGGGAAACCAGGAAGAAAACAAGAAAACCCAGGGGTTGAAAGATAAACAGATTTAATAGGATAGAACTGGATAATTAACCGTATTAACACAAAGGAACCCATATTGATCCCAATACCTGAATATACTGTACAGGGATTATACTCAGCCAACTGTATCAGTGGGAAGCCGTGCGCTCCCAGCAGGGGACAGTAAATGTCGGACACTGCGAGCGCTACGGCTTCAGGAAGAAGGGAAGGGCTCAGGGATCTGGCACCAGGGCAAGAAGTACCCTGGATTGCTGCCATCAAGGGGGAGCCATCAAGGGGGAGAGTGCGAGCAAGGGGAAAAAAAAAATCCCTACCATGCAGCAGATTTTCTAGTTTATATTGAATGTGCCGTTCATGGTATGAAATAACACTGTTGGCAGCTGGGGTCAAGTGCCCGGGTCTCGCTCCTCCTCATCCCTGCACCTGCCCAGCTCCAAAACACTGAGAGCTTGAAGCCCACACACCACGGCTGGCTGTACAGTAAATATCTTCACTAATTCAGACACCAGAGTCTTACATAAATACAGCTTTCCCAAGCATGAGGAAAGAAATTAGTCCTGTGTCGCTCACACCAGGACACACATCTAAGGCAGTTGGCATTACCCGGTCTACGCAGCCGGGGTTGCTCTGTTCTCACACGTCCATCATTTGCTTCAAATAGCTTGAGCAAACTCTTCTGGCTGCGTAGCAGAAGCTTCTCAACACTACCGCAGTTCAAGCTAACAGAATTCAACTTGCTCTGCTGGCAGGGTCCCCGTTTGTGTGGCGGGGCTGCACTTTGCATGAAGCAATGGGAAACCGAGGCAGGTGGGAGCATTTAATTGCATTTTATGCATAGGGCATGCAAAGGGAATGCAACAAACTAACAAGCAAGATGGACAATCTCTGCCCAGATGCTTGCAGCAGCAGATAATCACACAGTGGCATCTTCGGATGGATCAGATAATAATCTCCTGATAATAATCTTCTGTTAATTACTCACAGACACCAATTGCATCTAATAGTCTGCCTAGTGATAGTGGTGATCACAATTGCACCTCATCCACCTAACTAGTTAAGTTTGCCAAAACTGTATAGCCATGCAACACAAGGACAAAACCAACATGGTTAAAAGCTTGCTTGCCAACATTGTCCACCTGGCTCACATACACGTTCTTGCCAAAATCTGCAGGGGGCCAACAGGAAAAGTTTCAGCCCTCTTGAATGCTGGGAAGACAGAGGTACTTGCAACTTAGCTCTTCTCACCACTTTCATCTATTTCTTAATATTTTTTTAAGGCACTAGTTCCACCAAAATAAATTGTTTGTAAGTACTGACAACAGGATGCACATCCTATAGCTGCATCTGAACTAGAAGGCACAGCACTGCTGTACTGTTTTAAAAAACATATTGCCAGACTTCATTTTCTCCAACCAGTTTTCAAAAGGTCTCAGCAAAAACCCAAAGCTCAGTCAGATGCTACCACTTGTCAGGTTTAAAGAAAACAAACAAACCATGAGGACAATAGAGAAGAAGAGAGGAAGGAATGCTTCCTATTAAATGGTTTTTATTCAAATTCTGGATAAAACATGGGAGAGAGGGGAAAAAAACTCTACTATGTGCACTGAGCCCAGGACGTGCAGTTTCTGACAGGTGCACATTAAATAGTTACTAGCAAAACAAAACAAAAAACCTCCCACCCTACTATGCAACTGCATTTCAAGCACTTAAAGCGTGAATTGCAACATCACACTTCGACTAGCCAGAAGGGATGCACATAACTCCGACTGAGTTCTCCAAATGGAAAAATGTATCTGCCATCCATGGGAGCTGCTGGAAGAGACCAGCGTTTCCTCCCTGACCTCACCGTGAAGAAACTGCATCTCCTTTCAACAGAGACACACTGGTCTTGGGTGAATTAACATGTGCTTGAAGCTACTACTAAACAAATAATAAAGTTGTGTGAAATTAAGGCTAAACAAAGCTATTTGTCAGGAACTTACTCCAGCCAGCAAATGCAATAAGAATGAGAACGTGCACGTTGTGTTTACGCATACAGAATTACTCCCGTTCAGTGCCTTGTTTGGCAGTCTGGCTTACCTTCCTGCACTTTACAAGGTGATAGGGAAACCGACCAGCTCTGATTCGATGGTGCTTATTATAAGGACATTGTATTAATCTCTCTGGATCCAAAACATCTAGTAGAATGGAAGAACAGAGAAAAAAAAACAAAACACCACTATTTAGAAAGACAAGATCTAGCATCACTAACAGCAAAGTGGGGGGAAAAAAACGTACCACCTCATTAGGGATGTGATCTCAGGGAGTTAAACCAGTTATTCTTTGTCTGAAACCATTCATTAAGGCAGGCATCTGTTTTGCATAACCAAAGAAATTCATTTTGAAGTGTGCGGTGACGGGGATGTTAGTCAAAACAGACAGAGAATATTGAGTAGCGCTGAGCATAATAACTCTTTAAGTTACCATATTAGGTAGGTAACCACACTTACTCAAAGTGAATGAGGGCAGCAGTGCTTTTCCAGCTATGTTAGAGGAGAATCGGTGGGATGATGACACACCTACCAGTGCCCTCAGGAGCATCGTCTGTCTGAACCAGATCTTTTTTGATCAACACCTAGATTTGGCGGAAGAATGCCAGGCTATTTAGTTTCATTTCTGAGGAAGCAGCCTGCCTATTATGCTGCATGTGACTCCTACAAAAAATTTCTCAGAGTTTTTTAAGTCACACAATTTTTTAGGTGCTGAGGGGTTACTCACCTAAGAATCTAGGCACTGAACAGAGAAGCAGCATGAGTGCACGCATACATGATATATTTTTTAATCTATTTCTAGATAAAATGTATTAAAATAGAAATATTAATATATATATTAAAAAACATATTTCCATATTCTCAGTGAGGAAGATGGACAGACAGAAGGAGACACGGGTCCCTTCTGCTGCCTGTGGGTTTGTTTTCAGAGTACACACCAGGGAGCCAGACCAGGCTTCTTTCATCCTTTCTTCTCTACCACTCTTTTTGCCCAGGCTTTGAGGGCATTTAGGATATGATTAGACAGTACCTTAAACAGATTTCAGTATGGGCTGCTGCTGTTTAGCCTCTCCCCTGCCATTACATCCCCTTCTCTTCCACGTGTATTGGTACTCAGTTGTCTCAAGAGACAGCTCAGGGAGCTGTATCAGCCCACAGGCTGACAGCTAGTTAAGACACTGCTCAACAATTCACACTGAGCAGACTTTATGCTGGGACCCACCAGGAAGGAAGGGAGAAAAACCCTACTCCTTCATTCCCTCTCAGCTGTGCAGCGCTGCTGCCGTCAGCTCTGCCACCTGTGGGCACCTCTCACTGCCTTTAGCCAGCTGAGGTCATCAGAAGGACTGAAAACTAAAGACGACTTCATCATCAAGAAGGACTGAGAAGCTTTGCACTGGCTCAGCTGCCCCTGGAAGAGCAATCAGAAGTGGTTTCTCTCTGTGAACTGGCTCAACACAAGATCAGACCAGGTGCGTTGCCAGTCTGGAAGGAGACAGAGATGAGTACCAGAGGAAGATGAAAGCCCTCACCACAGTACATAAATCAGCAGACACGAAAATCACAGGAGCTGCCTTGATCGGGTAAACAGGTGCAGTTAACACAAGGCAGCAACGAGCAGTGCCTCTGTGGCACCACAGCAATGGCATGTGCAAACGAGATCCCGGTCCCCTGCCAGACCGCACTCAAACACAGATGCCCAACAATCCCAAAAACACAGGCCTGGACGCAGCTGAGCCCAACAGCTCCAGGCGGGAGCAACGCTTTACCCAAATTAAGCCACTTTACAAGACGCTTCCCAAAGGCCAGACCCCAGCCACGCCAGAAGCACGGCCAGTGGGGCAACCACATAGAACACCGGCCTCGTTAAAATAACCAGCAACCCAAGAGAGCCTTCTTGGCCTTCTTGGCTCAGGGGTGGAGCGTGGAGGCTGACCCGGACTGGCTGTGGTGTGGTGTGGGCCGGGACCGGGGCCTCCAGCTAGCAGACAGGCCCCTTCCGCCCTTCCTTTTCCCCTTCCTTTCCTCCCTCCTTTTCCCCTTCCTTTCCCCCCTCCTTTTCCCCTTCCTTTCCCCCCT
>VZSF01006622.1:152550-166520 GCA_013398295.1 Chionis minor
TTCCTTTTCCCCCTTCCTTTTCCCCCTTTCCCCCACAACCCCCCGAGCCTCACCGAAGTCATCCTCCAGCTCCATGGCGCAAAAGGCCACCGGGACAGGCCCGCTCCTCCGCCGGCGCTGGCCGCGTGCTGCTCCTCGGCGCCTTCGCGCCTGCGCGGCTGTTTCCTAGCAACGGCGCCCCCCCCCCCCCCCCCCCCCCCCCCCCCCCCCCCCCCACNNNCCCCCCCCCGCTGGCGCCCCTCCCGGTTGCCACGGCAACGCCGCGGGCAGCGGTGTGGGCCGGCCGCCATCTTGCCCTGGTCGCGGCGGAGCGGGGGCAGCCCGGTGGCTCCAGAGGGAACCGCGCTTCGAGCGAGGCCGGGCGGGCACCGAGGGGCTCCTCTGCCACCGGCGACCGAGATGGGTGACGTGGGCTATCTCGATTTAAGAAGTCAGCCTTTATGTTAGCGTTACCTCAGCGCTTATTAACCAGCAATGGCATGGGACGCTGCGCTGCTCGAAGGCCCTGTTCTCTGGACTGTGTTAGCTTTAACCAACTGATAATAATGAACAGGACGCTGTGTTTGAAGTCCTTATTCTCTAGACCATAGCCAGATCCCTGGGGTCTGTTGTATATAGAGAATATGAGAATTTCAACCCATTCTGGCTCCTCATAAACGCTGGAAAGTCTCCTGACACTGTCTCTCCCCGGCGCTGTCAGAGCCTGATAAGCATAGAATCATAGACTTGTAGAATCACTTGGGTTGGAAGAGACCTTCAAGATCATCCAGTCCAAACATAACCTACACTACCAAAATCACCACTAACCCATGTCCCTCAACACCACCTCCACCCGTCTTTTAAATACCTCCCGGGACGGCGATTCCACCCCCTCCCTGGGCAGCCTGTTCCAATGCTTGAGAACCCTTTGGGTAAAGAAGTTTTTCCTAATCTCCAACCTAAACCTGCCCTGGCACAACTTGAGGCCATTTCCTCTTGTCCTGTTGCTTGTTCCTTGGGAGAAGAGATTGACCCCACCTGGCTAGAACCTCCTTTCAGGGAGTTGTAGAGAGTGAGAAGGTCTCCCCTCAACCTTCTCTTCTCCAGGCTGAACAATCCCAACTCTCTCAGCCGCTCATCTCCTAGAGCTGAAGGATCCTGAGTCCCTGCTGACGGTGAGTCACTGCTCTGCTGATGCACCTAAGGCCCACTGAAGCCATTGTTTGCTTTCTGGTGACTGTCCCCTTTGGGCTTGCATTGCTGAGATGCCGGTCCATCTTCCATTTGGTTGTCCGTGAGAAAACAAACTCCTCCGCCCTGCTGTCTGACTGCAGCACAGCTGCTGTCGTTGCCAGCTTAGGGGATGCAGCTGCCTGCTCAGGTAGTACTTCAAGACAGAGGGCAAACCAAGAGATTACAGAGCCTATTGAAAAAATTGACTTGTGCTTGCACTGCTGGGTAAGTCGCACATGCTGAATATTTTTGCAGCATAATCCTCCTGGCATTCATCATGCTGTGAAGGTTAGATCCATGACACTGATGTTCACGAGGATTGCTCTGCCATATGCTGCACCAGCACACAAGCCTGGCCAGCATCATGGCTAGCAGTTTCTTACAAAACTCGTTTTGCATTAGTGTGTCCACCTGTACACCCCCACTCCATCTAAAGTGAATTCCTGTTGCAGCTGAACAGGTTTCTGAGGAGTGAGACCGGCTAGGGATAGGAGGGTGGCTGGCTTCTGCTTTAGAACCTAGGTAGGTTGTCTGCAAAGAAAACAACACTTTTTAATTTTCTCCTTCTAAATGTGATTTTGAGAACAATTTGCTCTAAAGCTGAAAACATTCACTTCTCCATTGTTCCGCCTCTACTTCTATCCTCCCGGGATGATACATGCTCATGGCCTATGTCTCCTCAAGGGAGCAGCCCTTTCTTGGAACCGACTTCAAATGAGGAGACATATGAATGTGAGCAAAAGGAACTTACCTTCAATCCCCTGATTTACTTGAGGGGAAGAAGATACGCTAGAGGGTTTCCCACTGTTTTAGTTAGAAGTTACTGGACAAGGTTTTCTGGCAGCAGGTCCTGCCCTGCCTAATTTAATTCCAGGAGGTAACTGAAGACTTACCAATGCTCTCTGGTAGTAGCAACAGCAAAATGATCTTAAGGTACAAGAGGTAGTGTGTTTATAGAATCATAACGGTAGATCAGGAGAACAGAGTAGGCTTCTTTTGAATGGAAATACTAACAACATTTTCAAGCACAGAGAGGCTTGCCTCTTCTGGTCCTTTTGTCTGCAGAAATACCTAAAAACTCTTTCCGGAAGTCTGAGAGGGACGAAATCTGTCAAAAGATTGAGTTGTATGCCTGAATACATGATCTTGTAGTGGTGTATTTCTGTAATGCAGTAATGCAGATCATGAAACAATTCTGGCCATTATGTAAACTGAAGGGTTTACACACAGGAGTGACCGTTTTTATCTCCATTTCCAGAATGTTCCCCAGTCAGGGAATGATTGACACGTGTCTTGGATGCTAGTGGTGACTTGGCAGTGCTCGGTTAACGATTGGATTTGATGATTGGAAAGGTCTCTTCCAACCAAAACAATACTATGATTTTATAGAATCATAGAATCACTTGGGTTGGAAGAGACCTTCAAGATCGTTGAGTCCAACCATAAACCTATGCCAATTTATGCCTGTCTTGAGCTGCCTGTTGGGCTGCGGAATCTAAAGCAGCCATTGCTTGTAGAAGGATGGGCTGTGCTCCCTTCTCAAAGTGACTGGGAAGACTTCTGACATGAAACTGTCTCTTCACAGTCACAGGTCATTCGGTGACAGAGCACGCATGACTTTTGCAAACACACCCTGAACAATAATGCATCTTGCCTTGCCTTCTCTCCTTTCTTGTTTCCACGCTTGATCTTCACCTCATCTTTTTCCTTGAAGAAAAGGCAAACGGAAGGGAAAGCAGCTTCTCGCTTGCTGACAGTCTGTCCTAACAAGCCTTGAAGTGCTGAATACTATGTGCTGCTCTCCAACCATGCGGATAGTGAAAAGACTCTCACAAATTCAGGGATACATGTTGTGAATTGTGTTGCCCTCGGTGTTTCTCCAGACACTCTCCCCAGGACACCCACACCATAGATGGATAGAATCACAGAATCATAAAATCACCCAGGTTGGAAGGGGCCTTTAAGATCATCGAGTCCAACCATGAATCCAACACTGCCCAACCCACCCCTAACCCATGTCCCTCAGCACCACGCCTGCCCAGCTGGGAAATACCTCCAGGGATGGCGACTCTACCACTGCCCTGGGCAGCCTGGTCCAGTGCTTGACAACCCTTTCCCTGAAGAAATTTTCCCTAATTTTTCCAATCTAAAACTCCCCTGGTGCAACTTGAAGCCATTTCCTCTCATCCTATCGCTTGTTCCTTGGGAGAAGAGCCCAACCCCCTCTGGCTGCACCCTCCTCTCGGGCAGTTGCAGAGAGCGAGAATGTCCCCCCTCAGCCTCCTCTTCTCCAGGCGGAACAACCCCAGGTCCCTCAGCGGCTCCTCAGGAGACTTGTGCTCCAGACCCCTCTCCAGCTCCACTGCCCTTCCCTGGACACGCTGCAGCCCCTCAGTGTCTGTCTTGGTGTGAGGGGCCCAAAACTCAACACAGGATTTGAGGTGGGGCCTCACCAATGGCCAGTACAGGAGGACGGTCACTTGCTGCTTGCTACACTATTCCTGATACAATGCAGGAAGACAGTGCGTGCCGTGAGCCTCTTCACCTCATTGTCACTCCTGATGTTCTCTGGGACCATTTTCTACCTGAGCCTTTCCCCTCCAGCACAGCAGCATCCAGAGCAAGAGGAACTCCCTTTCCTCCTCTTCTCAAGACCTTGTGGGGCTGCTGCCCTGCCGGGGCCTTCCACAGCCCAGGCTCCTCAGCCCAGCTTGTGATTGGCCACACACCCCTTTTGTAGCAAGTGCGTTGAGGCCGAGAGGGCATTTCTGGGCAGAAGTTCGGCAAAGCTGGGCCTGATGGCCAGGGGCTCTGAAAGAGTCATGGATGTTTCCTCACCTACAAGTCACAATGCCTGAGAGGGCCCACTGTCCTGTGTCCCTACCTCCACTCCTTGGGGAATGGTGAGGGTTCTCCATGTGCCCCATGCACCCCTAACTTCCCCACAGAAACACCCTCCTTCCTGAATGTATGTGTCTGGAGCGTCCACAGAGGGAAGGACCACGTGGTGACAGTTAACAATCATTGTGTTAACAACAACTGCACAAACATATCCAAAACTCCCTCCCAGAACCACCCCTGAACAACATCTCTGTCCGTGAATATCTTGGGAGAGCATCTGCACAGGAAAGAACAACACAGAGACATGGGCTGGGATGCATCAAAACTTTAATGAGTCAAAAGAGGCAAATGAGGTCCCTGAGTAGACGCCCCTGTGCAGGGAGCACCACGGCTGGATGAAAGATTGTGACCCATGGCTGTGGCGGACCTCCTGTCCATCTGCCTGCCCCAGAGAGGGAGCAGGGCCAGCAGGTCCTCCCTAGGCTGGCTTTGTGAGGCTCACAGCCAAGCAGAGCACAAGAAAACAAGGACACAGGAGGCAAAGAAGAGAGTGGAACAGGGGAAAGGCAGGCATGGGCCGTGCTTTCTGAGAGCCCAGGCTGGTGCCATCCTTTTGCAAGGGGCGCTGGTGTTGCTCAGCCCCTCTGAAAGCAACAACCCAATGCTCCATCCTCAGTCCAGTAACATCTTGTGGGTCCCAGGGGACCTTCCGAAGTGTCATCGCCAGCAGCTTTAGCAGGGGAGGCACGTCCTGCCGCAGGAGCGGCTGCCAAGGCCAGAGAGGCCAAAGCCCCCGGAGGAGATGGGCACTCCCTGAGAGCTGAGGATGCTGCCAACGGCAGCGGAGGTGGAGGATCCCACGGCGGTGCTCTGCGGGAAGGAGCTGAGGATGGGGCCGGGCAGGGTCACCACCACAGGAGGGGGCTCGATGACGACGGTGGAGTCCTGGCACTGCCTGACACAGGGCTCGTTGCAGCTGTTGGCCAGCGGGGTCGGGCCGCAGGGCTGGCAGGGCAGGCACTGGTTGTAGCAGGACATGTCTCTGGGCTGGAGGTGCACCTGGGAGAGACTGCACGGGAAAAGAACATCCTGAGTGGTGAGTGAGGAGCAGCTTGTCACCCCACCAAGAGGTAGCCAAGACACATGCTGGGTGAGGAGATGTGTGCTGCTCAGAGGAGGAGAGAAAGAAAGAGAAAGGGTTTCAGACTCACCTGGTCCTCAAGGAGAAAGAGGTGTGAGAAGTGGATGAAAGTCTGGGTGTTTGGGCTGGCTTTTATACTGCTCCAGCACCGCCCCAGGTGCGCAGTCATGCTATATACAGGCATTAATTTTCCAACAGACTCTGTAATTGAAGACATCCCAGCCATTGGCACAGGCTCTGTTTTGGTTTTCCAGAGTTCAGTGCTTTCATATTGTGATTTATGCCACAGCCGTTTCCCTTTGAGTTTCCTTTCAAGTGCTGAGATGAGAGACCCAAGGATTTTCAGGTCAGGAGTGCATCATGTGGGCTGAAGATGTGACCCAGTTTTTGGGTAGAGATCCAATAGAGGCAAGTGACAATGGTCTGAGATTCTCCTGTGGGTTATTTGTTGTCCTGTTCAAAATAAGGGGTCCAGCATGCTCCAGTGGTCACTAGTCTACTTTCCAGTGGGTGGGCTGCACTGCTCATTTAAGTCACTCCTCCTGATGGTCTTGATTTTGGGACAAATCTGTCAGTCTGTTGTGCCACTTCCCCTCTCTGAACAATCTCTTGCCATCTCCAGCTAATGCCTTTGGTACATTAGGGTTATTTCTCTATCCAATGTCTGTGCAAACAACATCTGTGTAATTTCACAAATATGCATGCATGCATATATATTTTCTCAATTGTGTGTCTGTATTCAGTCTTGCAACAAGATAATTTGTTTTCCCTAAAATGTGGGTGTATATGCATGCTTCAGTGTGCACGTACACACCGGTGTGCACGACCACCTGTCTGTGTGTCCCTGCGTACGCCTGCTCCTCAGGGGATGTGCTGGCCACCGCAATGGCACTCTCCGCTCCTCTGTGAGCACCACAGAGCAGCAGGTTCCACAGGCCAAAAGGAGCCCAATGGCAGCTGGACAGCGATGGCCTGGGCCTGGGCCTGGCGGAGGCGTGCACTGGGTGCCTGCACTGAAACCCAACCCCTGTCTCCTGAGCTCTCCTTTTCATAGAATCATAGAATCACTTGGGTTGGAAGAGACCTTCAAGATCATCAAGTCCAACCATAAACCTACACTGCCAAAGCCACCCCTAACCCATGTCCCTCAGCACCACGTCTGCCCGTCTTTTAAATACCTCCAGGGACGGCGATTCCACCCCCTCCCTGGGCAGCCTGTTCCAATGCTTGAGAACCCTTTGGGTAAAGAAGTTTTTCCTAATCTCCAACCTAAACCTCCCCTGGCACAACTTGAGGCCATTTCCTCTTGTCCTGTCGCTTGTTCCTTGGGAGAGGAGACTGACCCCCACCTCGCTACAACCTCCTTTCAGGGAGTTGTAGAGAGTGAGAAGGTCTCCCCTCAACCTTCTCTTCTCCAGGCTAAACCTTCTCTTCTCCAGGCTAAACAATCCCAACTCCCTCAGCCGCTCCTCAGGAGACTTGTTCTCCAGACCCCTCACCAGCTCCATTGCCCTTCTCTGGACACGCTCCAGCACCTCAATGTCTCTCCTGTGCTGCGGTGCCCAAAACTGAACACAGCACTCAAGCTGCGGCCTCACCAGTGCTGAGTACAGGGGCACCATCACTTCCCACTTTCATGTACTTTTCATGCTCCTCCAAAGCTCACAGTCTGCTACTGCAGGTTTCAGAGCCTGGCAAGGACAGTTTCACGCCAGTTTGGAATCTCAGTTTAATTCAGTGTATCAACATTCGCAGTGTCTTAGCGTGACTGTCAGTCACCACTCCCCGCCTCTCTGGTTCAGGATACATCTTCTGCTCCCGGTGTTAAGGAGTTCAAAACGATGGGGTTAGCTTTATCTACAGGGAGAAAGGCCAGGAAATCCTACCCCCCTCATGAAGGGCACTCCTGAGTGAATCTGCTTCTGTTGCAGTGTTAACAGTGTCCCGCATGGGACACACGCCTCTCGTGTCCAAGTCAAAGCCATGGGCACCTCTGCAGCTAATTGACCCGACACTGAGTTGAACCTTGAGTTGCTACGAAAAAAGAGGACAAATGATCTGCTTGCGCTGTGCTTTGAGAGGAAGGACTGACCATCCAGGCTGCAAAGGGAGAGCCAAACAGCTGACAACTCATTTGGTCTTCAGCCAGACACAGCTTTTATGTCCCACACTGAAATGCTATTTTGCCAGAAACTGCCTGGGAGGCCAGAATTGTCTGATGCATGGCCTCAGTCTCCAAACACTGCTGCTCTCCTGCAAGGAGTGTTACGCGAAGAACTCTTTCCCTCAGAGACTGTTGGCAGTGAAAACAAGGGCACTGCAGGAGAGGGGAAAATGCTCTCCCTATTAAGAACTGCTTCTGCAAGAAACTTCTCCTTTGTGTTTCACATTGGTCTGTTACTCTCCATAACCCTCTTCCTTCTCTTCCAGCCAGGCTTTCGATGTCTGTAATCACTGCACAGTGGTGCTTGCTGGTGGGGAACGGGCTGTGCAACAGCAGAGACAAATTCTCTGCCTGTGACTGAACCCCCTCTTGCCCCATTCCTCCATGTCCCCTGAACACTCCTGGGCACATTTCTGCCCATACCCCCTTCTCCTCAACACAGGTAAGAAGCACCGACGTTGAGCTGCTGAGAGGCTCCAATAGTAGGCTCTCAATCATCTGTTTCAACTCTCAAGATGTTTTATCCAGTGCCTGAGATATGGAATCCTGTCACTTCTGGATGTTACGGCCACCTAGATGTCCAAGGCTGGGTTGCACACCTAGAGAGACACCAGAGGGGAGGCCAAGAAAGGGGGGAAATTTCTCCTCAAACTGAGCAGTATAAGAAGAAAGAGAGCTGAAACCAGAAGCACAGCCCGCCAACCTGAGGGGTGACGACCAATGACTGACAGGGTGAGGTGGGATCGAGGGAGAGGGAAGGATGCAGCACGTCCTTGTGCCTGGGGACCTGTGGGTATACAACTCAGGACTTCAACACTTGGAGTACCTGGGGCCCTTCCTGAAAAAAGAGTTGCAAATGAGCACAGTGCCCCAAGCTGCTGTCCCTTGCCTACATGGGACCTCTTTTAACACTTGAGTTCTGTCCTCAGCACTATTGTGTTCCTGCCTGGAAGTCCGTGGGCCTCTCATTCCAATATTTGACAGAGGTGTCTCTGGCACAAAGGGCATTTCAGAAATGAGGAAATGAAAAGGAGGAAATGAAGGAAACCAAATTACAAGCTCTGTGATTAGGAAGGGCATTCTTCATTTAAGATGAGTCTGTTGGAAAATTACTGCCCACACAGAGACAGCCTCATGGCCTGGGGTGATGCAGGAGCAGTATAAAAGTCAACCCAAAGCCTTGTTCTCTTATTCACTTCTCTTGCCTTGCTCCCCTTTGGAACCAGGTGAGTCTGCAGCCCTTTCTGCTTCTCATCATCCCCAAGTCTGAGGTCTCACACCAATGGATACCTCAGCCGATATCTGCTCCATCATGCCATGGGAGGACTTGCAGGTCCTTGTTATAGAAGTAGGAAGGAGGGAGAAGGTCTAGCATGGGGTGTCCCCTGAGCTATGGGCTAGGTGGAGACCTTCCTAGGCTTGGTCACACTTGGGAGGGCACTTCAGGGGTAAGGGGAAAGAGAATCCTGCGGGTATCCCTACAGAAAATCTGTCTTTCCAGCCAGAATATGGCTTGTGATGCTTGTTGTGAGGTGACAAGCTGCTCCTCACCCATCTCCCCTACTCTGCCTCCCCCTGCCCTCTCTCCCAGGTGCACCTCCAGCCCAGAGACATGTCCTGCTACAACCAGTGCCTGCCCTGCCTGCCCTGCCAGCCCTGCGGCCCGACCCCACTGGCCAACAGCTGCAACGAGCCCTGTGTCAGGCAGTGCCAGGACTCCACCGTCGTCATCCAGCCCTCCCCCGTGGTGGTGACCCTGCCCGGCCCCATCCTCAGCTCCTTCCCGCAGAGCACCGCCGTGGGATCCTCCACCTCCGCTGCCGTTGGCAGCATCCTCAGCTCTCAGGGAGTGCCCATCTCCTCCGGGGGCTTTGGCCTCTCCGGCCTTGGCAGCCGCTCCTGCGGCAGGACGTGCCTCCCCTGCTAAAGCTGCTGGCGATTGCCTGGGGGAAAGCCCNCATCCTTTGCACTGCAGAGTCTCTCCCAAGAGAGAGGGGTGTTCTTTGGGGTGGTTCTGGGAGGGAGTTTTTGGATATGGTTGTGCAGTTGTTTTTAACACAATGATTGTTAACTGAAAGACTGTGGGCGATCTTTTCAAAGCAGCCTTTCTTTGGAGAATACCTGGGCATCGTTTTTCTGCTGCTAGGAGGTGGGTGATTGCCTTTGCATCACTTGTATTTTCCTGGTTTTTCTCTTCCTCTCTTAGTCTGTGCTGATCTTGAACCCAGAGTGTTTTGCTGTCTTGCTCTTCCAGTTCTCCCCCATCCCACTGGGAAAGCGGATCAGGAGAACAGGTGGTGGGTGATCAGTGCTTGCCAGGGTCAACACACCACACAGACCCCGAGGCAGTGCCTTTTGTCATTGTCCTGCTCCTTCCCTGTCTCTGCAGGGAGAGACTCGGGGCAGGAGGAGAGGCAGCGGGTGCAGGCTGAGTGTCCCAAAGGGCTGTCCAGGAGCTCTCCCAGGCAATGCGGTGACCAGCAGCAAAGGCTGCAGAGGCATGCAGCTGAGGAAGGGGAGGTGCTGAACTGCTGCAGGACCGAGTTGGGCAAGATGACACGCGTCCACCCAGAGTCCTGAATGGCATCTGTCTTGGTGGCAACAGCCATGTGCCCCCAGGAATCGTTCAGCCCCTACCAAGCAGGACCAGGACAAGGTGCTTTTGTGGCAACCCCATGAAAACAGGTGCAACTCTCAGTAGTGCTCCTGGACATTGAGGACTGTCATCAGTATCCTGGCCAACATGAGCAGGACCTGATCTAGGAGATGTAGGGTAGTGACTATCCCACTCTGCTTAACACTCATCTGATGGCATCAGAACACTGCTCTGATACATGAATGATATAATGAAAGAAAGATCTTGACCGAGTGGAGCAAGTTCAGCGAAGGGTGTCCAGGATGGTGCGAGGGCTGGAGCACTTTCTTGGGGAGGAGAAGCTGAGGGCGCAGGGCTTGCTGAGTGTGAAAAGAAGGCTTTCATGGAAGACCTAAGAACAGTTTTGGAGTAACTATGGCAAGGTCCCCCAGAAGACGGATCCAGGTCAACACTCTGGCAGTGCGTGGTTGGAGCACTAGAAACAATGGGCTCATTTTGAAAGATGTGAGGTTTGGACTCAATAAGAGGAAAATGGTTTTTACCAAGAGTAGACTCAGCAGTGGTACAGTTTGCCTGGGGAGGCTGTGCAGTAACCCTCCTTGAACACTCATGGCTGACTGAGCTTGGAGCAAGGAGTTTGGCCCATAGACCTGTGGAGGTCCTTTTCATCTTGATTATGCTATGATCCTATGGTCCCAGGACCACTTTTGTGCCTCTGCCCACTGGGAAAAGGCCAGCAGGGATGAGGAAGGGCTCAGTTTCCTGGCTGAGGAGATTGGCAGTGTGCAGGACCTCTCTTGAATGCTCTGTGGAAGGAAACAAAAGATTGCAAAAAGCATCTCTGCACCAGCAAGAAGAACACAAGACTTATGGACCCCAGCTGTTGGGACAACGTTTTCCCAAAGATGCTGTGGCAGTATATTCCCTTACTGTTCTCATGGTTTATTTTACATCTGGTCCTCTCCTCAGCCCACAACTCTAAACCTCAATGCTTTTATTTAGGACAGGTTCTTGTAGGCTTTTCTGTGAAGTTGTTGCCTCTGCTTTGTCAGTAACATATTCATCTCTCCTCCTTCTCAACCCTTGCTTCACAATGTTGAGCTTACCAATGACACAGAAGACGTGTATGCAAAAAAGTGATGGTCATGACTGAACTACATTGAGTAATTCTATTGTGATATACCCGACATAGGCAGAGGACTTTAGCAAGCAGAGAGTCCACCCAATTCACAACTAACCATACTCGATGCAAACCTGTGTTTGCAGACACTGCACGATCATCGCCAATAACCCCCTCCCAGAACCATCCCCAAGCAACATCTCTCTCCTTGGGCACCTTGGGAGAGCATCTGCAGAGAAAAGGATGAGACAAAGGCACGAGCTGGGATGCATCAGAACTTTATTCAGTCAAAAGAGGCAAATGAGGTCAATATGAGAGCGGGGCCCAGTGCATGGTGCACAGGGGCAGAAAAGAGCCTGCACCCTATGACTGTTGTGAAGATCCCGGCAAGTGTCCATCTGCCTCTTCCAGAGAGGGAGCAGGGCCAGCAGGTCCTCCCTAGGCTGGCTTTGTGGGGCTCACAGGCCAGGGGAGCAAATGAAAACTAAGACACAGGAGGGAAGAGAGTGGAAGAGGGGAAAGGCAGGCATGGGCTGTGGTTTGTGAGAGCCCAGGCTGGCGCTCTCCTTTCGCAAGGGGCGCTGGTGTTGCTCAGCCCCTCTGAAAGCAACAACCCAATGTTCCATCCTCAGTCCAGTAACATCTTGTGGGTCCCAGGGGACCTTCCGAAGTGTCATCGCCAGCAGCTTTAGCAGGGGAGGCACGTCCTGCCGCAGTAGCGGCTGCCAAGGCCGGAGAGGCCAAAGCCCCCGGAGGAGATGGGCACTCCCTGAGAGCTGAGGATGCTGCCAACGGCAGCGGAGGTGGAGGATCCCACGGCAGTGTTCTGCGGGAAGGAGCTGAGGATGGGGCCGGGCAGGGTCACCACCCCGGGGGAGGGCTGGATGACGACGGTGGAGTCCTGGCACTGCCTGACACAGGGCTCATTGCAGCTGTTGGCCAGCGGGGTCGGGCCGCAGGGCTGGCAGGGCAGGCACTGATTGTAGCAGGACATGTCTCTGGGCTGGAGGTGCACCTGGGAGAGAGGGCAGGGAGAGAAAATGTACAAAGGATGGTTGTAGAGCAGCCTGTCACCTTACAATGAAGGAGACGCTATTCTTCAGCCCAAAAGAGCCCTAAGAAGAGCAACTATGTCCAAGGAGGTCCCCATCTAGAACATAGCTCAGAGGACCCCTCAGCAAAGCCCAAACCTCTCTCCATGCTGCACCTTCTGCTCCCTTACCTCTCACATAGAAAGTAGACTCAATACCCAGCATAGGAGAAAGAAGCAGGTATGGGCTAAGAAATTCCAAAATAGGAGGATGAAAAACAGCAAGAAGGAGGAAGAAGAGGAGAAGAAGTGGGAGAAAGACAAGACCACGCTCCATTCTCACCTTATTCCCAAGGAGGTGAGAAGTGGATGAGACAGTGAGGAAAAGGGGCCACTTTTATACTGCTCCTGCACCGCCCCAGGCCCACAGTCACTGCACGCGGGCAGTAATTTTCCATCACGCTCACCTCCAAAGAAAAACATGCTACCTAATGTCATTTCATTTCCTCATTTCTGAGGTGACCACTAGGCCTCAGAGGCTCTTTTGAAGTATGGCAGTGAGAGGCCCAAGGATTCCCTGAGCAGCATCATGGCAGCACAGGCAGAAGATGTACCCCCGAGTGCTGGAGGTGTCTGTGCCAATGGAGGACATGGGTCTGGGGAAATCTGGCGAGGTTCTTTACAATGCCCTGTGCACAAAGGTGCTCCTGTCTTCCCACCAACGCAGTCCCCTCCTGCGTGCCCAAAGGCTCCTGTGACTGCAGATGTGCTGCATCCTTCTACCTGCCTGCCTGCTCACTCCAGTAATTACTGATGGATGGTTGCATCTGTAGGCACGTGGGCTGCACTACTGATTTCTAAAGCCTTTGCCAAAGGAAAGCCTCTCCTTCTGGGGAGACATTGGTTTCTTTGGTAAAGCCATTTGCTCTCATGACAGTTTCTGGGGTTCCCCAACCAATGCCCTCAGCAGGCTTGCAGAAGGAGGACTTTGCCCTCTGTCCTGGTTCTGGCAGGAATAGGTTTAATTTCGGGCACAGCACAGATATGTCATACCATGTGACACCATTCCCAGTCTACAGGGGAGAGCTGGCTGGGGGATCAGGATGTTAGTCACAGCTTGGGGAGTGGGCTGGTACGCGGTGGTATGGTAACCCTGTTTGTGCATCCNGTTTAATTTCGGGCACAGCACAGATATGTCATACCATGTGACACCATTCCCAGTCTACAGGGGAGAGCTGGCTGGGGGATCAGGATGTTAGTCACAGCTTGGGGAGTGGGCTGGTACGCGGTGGTATGGTAACCCTGTTTGTGCATCCCTCCATCAGTGTTTTGTTGTTGTTTTCCTCTTTTCTTTGCTGTTTTTTAAACTGCCTTTATCCGAACCCATGAGTTCAACTGAATTTTCTTCTGATTTTCCCCCATCGCTGGGGGAATTGGGTGACTGGCCATGTGGTTTTTTGTTGACAGCTGAGGCCAAACCACGACACCCTCCCAAAACCCCTCATTACTCAACAATCTCTGTGGAGAGAGGTCCCTGTCCTCTTACTATCAAAGGGGTATGTTGGGCTCAGGACAGCACCTGCTCTCCTCACACCACCATGCACATTTGCTGCATGCTTTGAACTCTGACCTGCATTAAAGAAAAAGGCCTGGCGACATTTCCAGTACACACCGACTATCCGGCAAGCTGTGCAAGCTGTGGGAGTGCTGGCAGCAAGGTCAGGCTTAGGGCAATGACCGTTGCGACTGCCTGCAGCTGTGTGTCTGGGCACAGCCCAGTGCTTGGAGATGGTTTTCCCTGGGTGGGAATAGAGCTGCCCTGGCCCTAAGGGAACTTCGTCCTGCATGGGACACGGGCCTGCAGAC
>VZSF01006623.1:4503-38037 GCA_013398295.1 Chionis minor
AAAAAAAAAAAGAAAAAAGCAACTTGGATGAATTTTACTAGAGAATCCACTATGCATCTGAACTCTGTTAAACTATACACTTCCAAACAGAACCCATTCCCTGTAGGAATTAAAACAGCAGCAACATAGCCTTCTTCATACCAAATCTTGGAAAGCATTTGCTGTTGTTCCTTGTTTTTCAGGTACAAATTGGTTAGTTTCTGTTAAAAGTAACAAAATCTTCCTGATATATGAACTCTCTTTAGTCCTTTTGGGGCTTATGTATTTCACTGTAGACCGTATGAGAGAGGCTATCAATAAATATTATCTTTAAGTAGCTTTCCTATCATTACGGAAATGCAAAAGCCTCTGTTCATAATCCTGTTGAAAACAGAGCCCTGAACTCACGTAGAGCAGCGGATTCAAAATAATTTTCTTAACAAAGGCATCTTGCATATGAAGAGTTCATCCTAAGGCACTGTTTGACCTCTTGGTCTCTCATTATTATCAAGTCATAAGAGGGTCTTTGGAGAGAAAGAGGAAAAAAAAAACCCCGAGATACAGTTTATTTGTAAAACCTACCGTGTAGCTTTCAAGCACATTCACAATGAAGGAGGAAAAAAAAAAACCCACCCACAAAAGAAAGCTGTCTGATTTCAGGAAGTCTTACAAAAACAAAGTTAGTGCAAATTACGGATTTTGGGGAAAGTGCGATGGAGTTGAGAAGCGAGGATTTAGAACAAAAGCTCTCTGAACTTAGATTAGGAAACGGGGAGCAAAAGGCTGGTTTAGATGCAAACATGTTTGCTTACGTATTAATTTCATGAATATGATTTCTTTAGGCATGACTGTAATTGCTTATGAAAAATAGGGCATTGTCATGTCAAAACTGTGGCATGTGCCGCTCTGAATTTTTTCGGGGGCCGGGGGCTAGATTCTCCCTCTTATTCTTTCTTGATTCTTTCTTTTTTAAAGTGAAATTATTTCAGAGTTGCGATCGCTTCAGTTACTGAATGCTTATTAGGAAGCGAAGTACAACACGCGACAGAAGCTCACTCAAATGTTGAATATATCATTTATATTTTACAACAGTGAATTATATAGAAGATTCTCAAGTAACTTTCAAATCATCAAACTGTAATTAAATATTGCAAAGACTGTCTGAAAATTCTTTAATTTTTAATGAAAGTTAAATATATATTGTCAGTCTACTTGAAGGTGTAGTATTTTAATGCGTGATGCTCAGAACAAATTGGATAATGAAATGATTACTTTTAAATGAAACTGTTGCAGAAGTGTACATGTTTCTGCTGGCAAGGAGGATCTTCTCAATACTCACACACGCGCATTCACACACTCGATAATTGTGAATTCCCAGACTGAAATTACAGCTACTCTGAGGTTTCTGGTGGCAAATTAAAAATCCCACAGAAGCAAAGCTTGAACGAGTTAGGTTCCCCAGATCGTACAGGAAAGTATCTGTAGCTCTTTCCTTATATTAAATAATTATTTTTTTCCAAAATACAGACAAATCAGATTTAAATGTATTCTCTTTGTCTTACAGTTATAAATGGCCAGGTTTAGTACAGCTGCAGATTGTTAAGCTCGGTAAGATAAAATGAAATTCCTTCTGCAAATCAGACCTAGATTTCTGTGTGTAGGATTGCTGCTCATAGATTTAACATGCCTGTCCCGTTAGCGGCACACGTTACACCAGCAGGTAGACAAGCAGAGCTTCGCTATGCTGGATGCTGTGTATGTCATATATAGTAGATATTACTGTTCCTATAGAGTTCTTGATCGGAATAAGTCGGGGATTTGCTTGTGTGGCTGTGCCCAACTAAGAAACTCATGGCAAGAGTCCCGCCATAGGTGGAACAGGGGATCTACGTGTGCTGGTGCGCGTGTAGGTACGTTCTCCATCAGCTGTGGTGCAATATGGGAAGCGCGGCCGGAGAGTGGCATTGCTGAAGCAATCAAGAATTTTGTTGCAAACTACATCCCAGGGCAGATCTGGGGCGTAGGTGTGAACCGTGCGTGCGCTGCCCCAAAACGTGAGCTTCCTTTGCACGCGCGCTCCTTCGTAGTCGGGGCTGTGGGGCTTCCAAATGGGAAACCCAAGTCGGATTGGTCTCGAAGTGCATCATTTCGAGTTATATTCAGGATAATGTGCTTGGCCTTTGGTGGTGGCCCCAGGGAAGTGTTGGGGAAGGTGGGAATTACATGCCTTTGAGGGGTCTCGCTATGTTTCCAAAACGGGCCCCCGTCATTTAAAAATTGTGAATGCTACACGCAAGTCGTTAATGTTGCGGGGAAGTTCTTTTCAGCTAGGGTAACAACATTCGGCGTCAATACTGGCTTAATTAAATTTTCTTTTATGTTATCTTGGCACCTCATTTTATGTCGGGATCACATTCCTAATGCGTTCAAAACCCTGTAGGATCCCAAACTTTATAGCTGTTGCTTTCCGTAAAGCAGCAGCTCCTACCGCAGTAGGTCTGGCTCTAACAATGATGCATTTGAAATTGCCTGCAAAACGTGAAAGATGTCTGCTCTAATAAAACCGGAGTTTTTAGGCAAGTCTAAGGATTTTAATATATTTACGGAGAAGAGATGCCTTCTATTTCTTCAGCTGTATTTTCATAAAGTTGAGATATTTCACTATTAGGAAAGATGGAGGAAATAAATCTGAAATACTTGTTCCCCACCCATTTTTCCTTCAGCCGTTCTCATCCATAAGACATAATGGATGCTAATATGGCTCAGGCATCTTAAAAATCATAAGTTTTGCACGATAGCTATTGTCTATTGCTGAGAGTCCTCATGAGTCAAAAATCCTTCCTTCAGACTTAGACTGTTTATATTTTGCTTTTTTCCAGTACTTTAACTCTGGATGCAAATGGTTTTTCTGTTGACTTCTCTATCATTCTCTGATGTCGGCGGATATTTGATCAGCTCTCTATTCTGTGCAGAGCGTGGCCCTTCTCTGGCAGCTACACGCATGGGAAAAAAAATGTTATCAATAAGTTCAGACGAGCCTCAGCAGACTCGGAGAAATTTCACACAAACATAAAACAAAACCTAACCCCTGTGACGGGGAAAGTTTACATTGTGCCAGATTTTAGCAGCTTTCTTGTGCCTTTGGTGAGATGTCAGAAGCGCAGGTGATTTTAATTTTCTTGTACAGAGAGGAATGGAGAAGTTTGGAATTTGCATGCATGATCAGGACCTGTGTTTGGGAAAATGTAAACTCATCACAGTGGAAAATGTGTTGTTTGGAGTCTGAGGGTGAAAACAAAGCTGAGGATTTTGGAGAGACTGCCTGAGCCAGATGGCCTGGTGCATTCCCAGTCTGGCAGCCCAACTGCTCCCTCCTGTATAATATACAGCCATTTGTTCTGGGATATTTACGCTAGAGCTGTTTCCATGTGAATGTTTGAAAACCATTAAAAATGAACATATTAGGAGAGATAAATTTATTTAATTTGTGTGAATACGTCGATAAGCAGGCTGTGTATCAAAGGCAGAGGGAGGCTGGATAAAATAATTAGATGCTACTGAATTGTGCATTGAGAGGGACAGCAAGAACTAAACGTCCTCGCCCTGGGACCCAGCGCTGTGCTCCTTGTCCGGGATAAACCTCGCTGGGATAAGTCGCAATTTTGCCTGGAGAAGGGGTAAAACCTCGGGTAATTAAGGGTTAAGTAGTCGAAGCCAAATAAATGTAATTCCCAGTATTTTCTGCGTAGATATATAGCGGATACAAGCCTAATCCTCTCTGGGTGAAATTCTGGCCCATCTGAAGTCAATTGCAAAGCTCCTATTGAATTCGGTGGGGCCAGGGTTTTATTTTCTCTCTGTGTGTATGGCTGTATACGTCATTACAAATCATTTTAGTTCTGTTTTTGAAAAGACCCTCATTTTAATGAGGTTTTTCTTTCACCTTTATTTCAGTGAAGGAGATAGTTTGTTTTGTGAAACAGATGAGGAATTCGAAAGGGAATGGATTTAGATGCATGTTGGTGATTTCTCTCCTTCTCTTACTCTTTTAAAATAACTGAATAATATAATGACCATGATCTCATTCCTTCAAGACTGTTTTTCATCCAGTTCAGAAAGCGGGATTGCTTGACTGGCAAACTGACACCATGAGATGATTCTGCCCTCACTTGTACTGGCATAAATCTGGATTTATTCAGGAATAGCTAAGGACAAAATCTGGCTCTATATTTTTTCCAACTTATTCATCGGCTATTTTACTGCTTTATGCTGCCGTCTTTGCTGGGGGAAAAGTGCATTAAATGACAACTGTAGTCTTTACTTTTATATTACCCCCCTCTCATTTATTTATGTATTTATTTTATTTTTTTATTTTTTAATGAACTCTCACTGAAAAGTTTAGGCAAATTGCTGGACGCACTTGTCATCCAGAAATGACCGCGATGTACTCAATTTAGTATTTTTTATTTGCTGGCAAGGAGTGAATTGCATTTCACTTGACTTTTAATGTAGCTTTATTTAAATGGAAGTGAGGAAGTCTTATATTTTGACACTAATTTTTCGGGGCCTGATTTTGAAATCTGTTTGTGCGTGAGTGATCGTTACTCACTGGGACTTCTTGTAGAAAGGTTACTTGGGTGAGTAATGGCTTACAAAATGGAAGATGAATTTTGTGGGGAAATGTTTAAGTTGTTCAGGAGAAAAAAAAAAAACATTTTGAAATACACCGAGTTAAAACTACATGAAGTAAACAAGAAGCAAAAAACCCAAAGTCTATAATTTTGCATTTCCTTCGCTGGTGTTTTGTTGTGCAACCCTGATGTGTGTTTGCAGGCTTATTTTTAGCTCTGCTGTGGTCTAAGTTTATACACTGTAACTTTCACTTTATCTCTCATTAATGTGATCCCTATTTGACAAAATCGTGATGATGTCAGCGCGAGAAGGAATCCTGCCGCAATCACTCTGTTTTAAAGCCTGATCTTTAAAAAAAAAAAAAAATCATTAAAAAAATTAAGATATTTTTGTTAAAGGAATAGCTTTTCAGACCTGACAGTTAAAATTTTTCACAACACTAACATTGTAGACCCTTCCTGTAAAAATACTTCTGGCAGCTATAACAATCTGAAACTTTAGCAGTTCCTGTTTCCTTTTTGAAACTAATTGTAGAATTAAAGCTTTAGAGCAGCGCAGTTTGCAAGAGGGTAGAGTGTCTGTAACGCTCTGGGGCAGCCACTCGTGGAAGCAAACAGTCGGCGCTTTGCACACCCGTTCGCACAAGGGAATTGGGACAGAGGGATGGGAGTTGGGGATGAGTTGCTCCAAAATGAACTCGGCAATTCCTCCCGCTTCCCAGAATTTCCTAGAAATTCCTGCAGGAATAGGGCATTGCGGGAGTATCTGCGCTCAGCGGGGAGAAAACAAAATGTACGTGGGTACAATAACGGTAATTAAATGCAAATAAAGTGAAAAGCAAATCCTGAACGTAGAGGAAGGCAGAAGAATGTCATGCACGCAAAGAAGGGATCACTGATGCTAAACACAACAGACAAGGTGATTATGTACCACAGTGTTGACTCTGCCCGTTCATTATTGCTATTTAGTTGAGTTATTTAAGCGGGTACCTGGAGGTTAAGTAAGCATAGCGGCAGGAAGAGAAGAGGAAGAGAGAGCGGAGGGGAAAAAAAGAAAGTAAATTTTGTGCTCTGGTTTGTAATTTCTAGTGCTTCCTTGGCTTCACGGGCGACAAGATAACCCATACCGGGTGCATTTACTTTAAGATTTGAAAGTCTAAGAAGAATGAGCCAAGTCCAGCAGTTGTCTCTCAGGCACTGTTCGCCCCACGTCATGCCATGGTGTATGGAGGTGGATGGGGACTGGAGGCGTTTGCCTCCACTGAAGGCCCCAGGAGTAGGTCTGCTCTTTACCCCCCAGGCTCTGCACTCTCAAAGGCAGATTATGCTTTAATTAGTGATTGATTAAGTCCAAAAAGAGCTGTGAGCTTCCCCCTTGCCTGGCCTGTCCCGCTGCCAGGTGGAACCTGATTTGGGGTTTTCTGGAGTCCTTGCAATGTCCCCACTGACCGGCCCCATCAGCATGGAAATTAGGATCTTCTGAATTTGTCCCGATTTCCGATGTAACACATGGATGACTGTACAGCCATCTTCCAAGGCCTCTTGCAATCCACCTGTAGCTCTCTTGGGCGCCGATGTGGAAGCACCTCGAGGTGTGGACCAGCGACCGAGCAGGGACATGGGGTCCCAGCTGGGGCCAGGGGGGGTTTGCTGGTGCCTGTGCTGCGTGGACTTCCCATGAGTCCTGCGACCACTTCCCTCTCCCCTTTATACGAGTGCTGGGTTCACAGGTTTTGTGCCTCACTGGTGGGGATGAGGGGGCAGAACTCAGGTGGAACTCCATAACTGTTAGCTGCAATGACACCAGCGGCCTCTCTTTTATCTTTATCAGCAAAATAACCCTGCATTGGCTCTCAGGTTTTAGGGGAATCCACATAGCAAAGCCTAAATGTAAACATTAAAACTCGGAAAGATAACACAGCCTCATTTTTGATATTATTTATGGAACCATTAAATCATTTTATAATGCGTAACATTAATATTGCATATTACTATTAAAATGGTGTAAAAAATCAGCTCATGCTTCTCCAGATTTGTGTGTCCTGAGATCCGTGCCCCCTTTGCAGGTACAACACCTCTTACCCTTGGTGGGTTATATTTGTAAGGACCGGAAAAGCAGTTCATATGATCTTAGTTCATCATATATTACAATAACTTATTTTTCCTCATCATTTTCCACACTGCTATTTCAAAGTGATCTCATTCTATGAAACATATTTCATCCATATAGTATAATTTTATTTTTTATTCAGAATGTCTCTTCCATCATTAGTTTTAGGAATACCCATATCAGATGTCATTTCACGTGCAGAATTTGTTCCCCTATTTATTTCTTTTTAAGTCTGTATTTTAGAGTCTGAAAAGGTCACACCACAGGTCAAGGGTAGACCTGATGCTTGGAAGCAGGACTCATCATCTCGCCGAGGCTGGGGCTCTACCCATTGATCCCAGCTCTGGAGTGGCACCTGAAAACATTTAGGAACCTCAGTGCTACCCAAAGATGCTGTTGCAGAGGCAACTTTTTTGCACTCTTGTTTTGCTGCTGGGGGGCTGGTGCCTGGGACCAGGGGTGGTTTGAAAACACAGGATTGTCCTGATGGGATGGAAACGCTGTACTGGGCGGGCTGTGAGCACTAACCTAGTTTGCGTGTAACGCCGATCCCTCGCCGTCGCTGCCGGTTCTGCTGGTGGGAGGGTTGCAAACGTAGACTCTTCTCAAAATGCGAATACACTGTCTTGCCACGTTTTTAACTTAAAGGATTCTCCTCGTGCTATCTCAGGGTCAAATTTCTCAGGCTGGCAATCTTCTGTTTGTTTTGGTATCCTCTGCTCTGGTAGGGCCTGCCTGTTGCTTATTTATATCCTCGTAACTCCAGAGCTGCTCTCCGGAAAGCGGTGGATCACGAGGTTCAAGGGGAGAATCAGGCTGAGGCACTTTCTCGGGAGCTACCAAGAAAATGCCTGGGCTGTGCAGCTTTTGTAATTAAAAATACATGAGCTCTCTCTTTTCTGTCTTATTTTTTTAATGAATAGGACCCAAAGTATGCCAAGCCTTGCTGGTTTGTTGGCTTTTTTTTTTTCCCTTCCTCTTTTTCTTTTAATGCTATTAGGTTATATTTTCTTCTGAATTGAAAAGAAAATTGTGGTTGTCTTGACTACTGAAAAAACCCATCCTACACACCGCTTGAGAGATGTGCAACAGAGAGGAGGGAATTCAGCTGTATTCAGCTTGTGTTGTTTTCCAGCTGCATGTCTCGGAGCAGGTTCGGTGGAGATGCGGTCTCTTTAGCCTGCAACTTGGCTTGCAACTCCGGCTGCGCCTTCCGTTACTGCGATGCGTTTTTATTTTCTCCAAACTCCACCTGATGCACAGCTAAAAATGTGTTTTGTTTCTAGGCGATAGTATACGAAGGCCAAGACAAGAACCCAGAAATGTGCCGAGTTCTGCTCACGCATGAAATAATGTGCAGGTAAGAAATACCCTGCTTCCAGTTAGTTAGTGATGAGAAGATGAACATGTCTCTCAAAATCTAGGTTGTACCTGCAGCTATTTTTGGACTTAAATTTATCTTTCTTGCATTAAACAATCCCAAAATAACATAGTTCGATGTGTGTAATTAGCAGTAAGGTCTCAGTCATCACACTAGTTTTCAATTATTTATAAAGAGTTATTCTGAACAGAACGCTACTGGTTTTCATTTAGACACCGTAACCCACAAAAGGTCTCCTCACCAAAATTAACAGTCAATTATAGTCTTCTAGCAATAGCGACTCTGTCCCCAATTCCCAACAAAACCTCTTCAGTAAGATGACAAAATAGTAATTTGGTTTTGGGTTTTTTTTTTTCCTGGCTGTGCATTAAGACTTGAAGTCAGGAGGCCTTTTTTGTCCCAGTTGCTGCTCACGCAAGGTCCCTGCTGGGCCGGAGTGGGGCAGGCGATACTTCTCCAGGCACAAGATGTCTTCTCCTTGATTTTCTTTAAACTTCCCCATGCAGGTTTGGCTCTGTCCTATGCTCGCTTCCCCTGAACGTGCCTGCTTGGGCTTGGTCACTTAAATTAAGGACAGTCAAATATCTTTTCTCCTGAACATGGTACTTCTGCAACGGGCAGCTGCTTCCTTCTCTCATCTGGCTGACTGAAATAGGTGAAGCTTCTTCTGCTTCCTTTTTACCCCAGAGAAGGCAGCAGCTTCCCACAGACCCCTCCGACACCTAGGAGAGCTTGACCTTGCAGTCTCATTAAAGTTAGTGGGTGTTTTTTGCATGTCTGAAAAAATCATTTGTTACATGTTATTCGATGGCAGAAAATAATTCCCTGGTGGAAGACGAGGCATTCTTGCATAAGCTCATTGTTACAATCAGTTGTTTTAAGACTGTAAAAATGCCATTGCATGCGTTGTAACTTTTACAAAACACATTTACTAAAAAGGAGTAACTTGAGGGTAAAAACTAGTACCCACTTCTAAGAGAATAAACTTGGATGAGGGTTTCCTGGTGGGGGAGAGTCTTAGACAAAATATTCAGATGGAAACTTCTCTGTTGGTTGATTTTTTTTTTTTTTAAATTTATTTTTTTCATTCTTGGTGATCCACATGTTTTGTCCTCCACGGCAGTCCCTCCCTGATAAAGCCCTGCTGGAGGGCAGCGCCCCGCGATGCCGGCAGAGGAGGAGCTTCTCTCCTTGCTTTGCCAGCCTGGGTGAAACCCCGCGCAGCCCCCTCTTCCCCCACAAAGTCTTCCTTGTAGGATTTAGGGCTTTTTAGTTTTCATGTTATATTTTACCAGGCTGCATTGTTCGGTAGGTTTGGCTTCTTCCAGGAAACCAAAGATACAACCCATCACAGCCCCAGGACGATCTGAGCAGATGAGTAGCTCCAAGAGGTGCCGTTGGGAGCTGCCTCATTGCCTTGCTTGGGGACTCTTGGCCAGTTCTCCCTTTCCAAATGGAAAACCAGTCGTGCTGACAACTCATAATTGCCCTAAAATTCATTGGCCCAGTTAGCACCACTTTCACATTAGATACCTAGCTAGGAACAATTCATGGAAATATTAAAGGAGGCCCCTGACCTGATAAGGCTGAAGCGTGTGCTTTGCTTTTCTCCTGTAACAGACCAGTAAAACAGTGGGCCTGTTCACGTGAGTAAAATTAAGCACATGCTCAAGTGCCTGCAGCAGCAGGGTCGGAATCTGCTGTTGGTCCTGGGCGATGTGCCCTCCTGAGTCCTAAATGGCAAGGTTTTGAGGCAGGAATTGCATCTGCCTGCTGCACACTAAGCCGTCCATGCAAGAGTAAGAATCACCTACTTTAATGCATTAATTTTCTTACAAATACTTTGGATACATAAAGCGTAAGAAGTAAATTGAAACTTTATATAGAGGGCTGAGTTTTAACCAGAAGACCAAATACCTGCATCAAAGATTTACGACCGTTCAATATACTTTGACTCAGACAAAATTATTTCTGTTCTGGGAATGTGGAAAGACGTCTTTCCCTTTATTAAAGCCCTTTACACTTTCTTTGTTCGTAAAATTCACTGGATCGGGACTTTATTCTTCTCCTCCTATTTGTGTACTGCTAGTCCTTGTTTTGTGTTTCATAACCATAAGGTGGAGGGGAAGCAACAAAAAAATAATAAATCTGACCGTAGTAGGCAAATGTTGTGTGCCTGACGGGGTGGGGGAGACATATTCAAATTTCTTACAGCTCATATTAGATATTACCCATTTCCTTTTCTGCCTATACATGTGTAAGAGGGTGCTGTTTGTTTACCAGGCCGCTTGACCCTATTGCACAAATCTGTCATCCATTGTGCTGCTAACACTCTTTTAAATTGCAAATCTGATGCTCTTTAGGGGTCTAGAAGGGGAAAAAAAAAATCTCTCTCCACACCATTCTGTTTCTCTTGATTTCTTGCCTGTTGTAAGTGGAAGTTGGGATGTGCTGAATTTGCACCAGGGGTGCAAATGCAGCCTCAATTATAAGCATAAAATTAGAGTCTGTTCCCCATTAATCAGCCCAGCTAATTGCTATGCACTACCATTAGCCATATGGTGTGAAAGACAGCTTGCTCTCCCTAAGATGAAATTTCTTCATTTCAGACATGAAATAGTGAGGGCTCTGTATTTTAAAATAGCTTGTTTTAGATATTTAATTTCTAAACAACTTTCAGCAGTGCTTTCTATCAAGGCTAACTGCACAATAAAACTTTGCATTTATGTGACAAAACTGGATATTTATAGTGTACTACAACTATGGCACGGATAAGACAAAGAATTCAAATGTATAGGAGAGTCCTGGTTGTGGTAGGAAAGTGGGGCTGAGGTTTGCTTCAGGTGGCTGTTTATTTCAAAGGATTTCATTGTGTTTTGTCAAATACAAAAAATCTACACTGTTGGCGAAAATGTTAATAGCTGGGGAGAATTCACAGCCTCAGTGGAATTTATTAGTATTGTAGGCAGCATGGGGAGGGACATCCATAGTTAATATTGCCTCAACAATTTCCATTATGAAACCTTCAGTGGCTTACAGCTTTGCCAAACTTAAACTGTTCTGGCTGAAACGTCCTTTGCAGGGTGTCAGCCTCAGGCTGACTTTCTTTGGAAAGTTTCAGCTAAAATGGTTCAGTGATTTCTGAGAATGAGGTTGGAGTAAAATATGGTTTTTGTCTGTGTAAAATAAAATCCTAACAGCTGTTTTGGCGAGAAGCTCCTGTACCTCCACGCTCTGGGGCGAGGAGCCAGTTTGGGGCAGGGGTTGTCCCGACCGCATCATTTGCGGGATGAAACCCACCTTGCTGGGAGCTTCTGCAAAATCTCCCACGCGGACTCGCTAACGACTTGTTAGAGCCTGGCAGCCAAATGATCGGAAAGTCGCGTTTGCGCTGGCCACGTGCCATCGCCCCGTAATTTCTCATTGTTCATTGTCCCCGCAGAAAGCCCGAGCGCGCAGATACACAAAGCAGGGCTCCTCTCGCGAGTGATGCTCCTGGCCACCATGCCGGGGTGGGGACCAGACATCGGGGTGAGGAGGCCATCTCCTGCGTGCCCGCGGCAGGGCCGGGATGTCCGGGATAGAGGTGCTCCAGCGCAGGGAAGGAGGAGGAAGATATGGAGCAAGATGGCAGGAGGGCAGCAGGTCCCCAGAGGGTTGGGGTGAGGACAAAGGCAGCAACAAAAGCTGGGAGCGGCGGTGGCCGGGGAGGCCTGTGAAGGGGCAGAAGGGGGATGGCGTGGGGCTTGGGCGCAAGCCCTGGGGATGGCAAGGATTGCAGCAGGAGTGGGGGAAACCTGGGGCTGGCAGAGATGGGGTACGGGAGCTGGAAGGGGTTGTAACGTCAAGAGCCTTAATTACTATCTAGGAGGACTTGTTTTAAAAACAACGCCCCAGACAAAGCAATTTTTGCAGGCTTTTTTCTGTGGGCCAGCATGATGTTGTGCCCGAGGTGTGGCTCCCTGCCTCACTTGTGAACGGGCACCACGGAGGGACAGCGAGGACAAGTCCTTGCCCTCCCAGCTGCAGGGAGCCGGCACTCAGCACCTCTCCCTGCGCTTTTACAGAGCCTCGCTAGGAGCCGGAGGGTTTCTGGGTGACTTGGAGAAGCTCCTAGGAATTTTTAAATTCCTTCAGGGAAAGGAGAAAGGGTGCTGAATAATTAGGAACTTTTTTCCCAAGTGTTAAGTAGGCACTAAAAGCCAAAGCTTTCGAGGCAAGTTGGATTAAAAGCGCTCCTTGTGCCACGCAACCACGTCTCGAACTCAGAGGTTTGTGTGATGTTTTAATTCTCTGCATAGAAAAACTAGGGTAGATGAAGCCTTGGATTCCGCTGTTGGGGGAAAAAAGCACAAAAGGCAAGCTAAGGTTTGAAAAAATAATTATTTAGAACATGAAATAACATTTGGGGCCTCCCTTCATGCCACAGAGACACCAGCCAGCGGGATGTGCCAGCCATGCACCTCTTCCACATCACCCCCAAACTGCGGTGCAAGGAGTGAGGTCTCCTACTATTAGATGGGATTATTGGGGTGCGCTCTTGGGAAGCCCTACCCAAACGAGGGGGCCACCCGATGAACGACGTGGTGTTTCCCTGGCTCTCGAAGCCGGGTTGTCCCCATCGGCCAGCGCCTGACTCCATCCCGCTCACGGCAGGAGGCGAGACCGAGGCGTCCGAATCTCCGGGCCCCCGCGGCTGCCTCTCCCGCTGGGTTAGCGCCCCGGGAAGGTGTCAGCCTCCCAGCCTGGTGGTGCGTGGATGGTGGCATCTGCCCATCTCGGGCTGGGAGCCTGGGAACCTTTGCTCGCCTGAGTAAGTGTGGCAATTTCTGTCCCTCCAGTCTGCTGTGAGAATGTCAGGACTAGCCCTGATTTGCTTCAGTCACAAGAACTGCATTGTCTTAACTTGTGCCAACTCTGTTTCTAATTACGTTTTAATCATTTAAAAATGATTAGCAGTTTTTATTGCCTTGTTTGTGGGTAAATTTTCTCACCCCACACATTCTAGCTGCACTCCAATGACAAGTCCTTTTATAGGCAAAAAAGCCCCCCAAACGTCCACATGACTATTTACCTACAGCATATTTTATTCCTTCCTAAATTTTAATACTTTCTGGGTGCCAAGGCTCTTGCATTTTCTGGTGGATCAATTGTGGTATTGTGCTGTAAAATTAAGCAGTTTTTTTTGGCAATCCCAAACAATGTAACTTCCACCGAAGTGAAGATACCGCACATGTGTTAACTGTGAAAAGTTTCAGCCCTGAATAGTTGCCTTGAAGCTTTCTGCGGTGAAAAGAATTATGTATTTTCCTCTCTTTGAAAACAAAATTATTTTTTTTTAAACCATGTTTAAACAGGCTGTTTTTGTAAAAGGCCCCCTTTTTTTGTTATCTTTAGTGTGGTTAGTTGCTTTATTGCTAATCTTGGTGGGTAACTGTATATTATTCGCTCTATTGTTCAGCAACACAAGAGAACCTTTGTCATACTCCCAACAGGGCTATTTATATAGCGTGGCACTTCTGAGGGCTTCTTCCTGCCCTGATGTTCTTCCACCTTCTGGGGAAAAGAAAATAGTTCATCTGAGCAGGAGGGCGAGCAGTGGTCGTTCCTGACAGCTGCTAAAATAAGGGCGATGCGCGGGTCCCCTGGATGCCATTTGGAACAAGCTTGGTGGCTTCCAAAGACTGGGTTGCATGTGGTTGAGGTTCACCAGGAAGTTTATTGACCGGAGAGATGCACTCGGGTCTGGCCAGGGAGAGCAAACAAGGTGGTCCTCACTGCCTGTCACTTGGTGCCACCACAGGACGGGGTCTTTGCTCCCCGTCCCCAAGCTTCCTGCAGCCCTCACCCCACGGGAGCTGCCTAGGCTTCATCCAGCAGGTCCCTGTGGACCCAGGAGGGCTTGGAAAGACCAGGAGCTTCTAGATATTTTTTAGTTTTATTGCTTGGAACCTTGATTTCAGCGGGGGATTTTCTGTTAGGGGATGTCACCAAACAGGAGCTTTCCTTGCTTGATGGGTGTTTCCTGCCTGGGGTGGGCAAAAGCCTCAGGCTTTGCTCACCTACGCAGCCGTGACTTGGTCTTGTGGGTTTAGATGTGCTGTGGGGGGAGCAGGGCTCCTGCGGGCAGCCCCCTCCTCGCTCAGCCGCAGCTCGAGCTGCACCAGGAGGGACTTCCACCCCGAGCAGAAACGCCTATGTTGCCTGTGAGCTTACCTGTAGTACATTTATGGCTCCTGATGGACAATAACCCCTGACAAGGAATCATCACAAACAACAATTTAACTTCTCTTAGGAAACAATGAGCCACCTCAGTTCAAAAGAATCCCAGCCTGGAGGTCAGCGATGGAGCAGTGCTTTGGGAGACGGAGCTTATATTTCACACGCCTGCTTTGTATCTGACCTGGCGCGGGGCACCAGCCACCGGAGCTGTGCTCTCCGTGGCATTAGCAATCATTAACATGCTCGGAAAACTTGGCGAAAGAGGCATGCTCAAGCATAAAAAGCCACTGCCGATGGTGCTTGCATTTTGGCTCCCCCATTAACAACAGTGCCTTCTTAGAGGGAGAATAATCACGCTTTCGGATTTCGGAGGGAGGTTTCCCAGTAGCTGAGAATCCGGCTCTGTGTAGAAGCAGGAATAGCATGTGGACATGTAACATAAGCGTTAAGCAAACATAAAAGAAGTGCTCAGTGGAGAAAAAGCTGTCTTATTTTGTGTGCGCATATATGGGACAACTGTTAAACCCTATGGAAAAGGGGCTACGAATAGGCAGGTCTCCCTGTTTCGGGTGATCCTTGAATTATTATTTGTGAAAGGGGCAAACCCCCTCTCTTTTTATATTTTCCGTTGCTAACCAGCTGTGCAAGAAGTTAAACATAGTAATTAACCCATATGTGACCCACTACATTTGACTGATTTCCAGGCAGGGACGGAGCGGTAACTCTAGCCGGCAATTTGAACCTACCATGTTCGTAATGATGATTTTACAGTGTAATGGTCGCACTAAATCCTTTCACTTTTGCTCTGTAGCCGCTGTTGTGACAAGAAAAGCTGTGGCAACAGAAATGAGACTCCATCAGATCCAGTGATAATTGACAGGTAAGGACTGCTATTGTTTCCTTCCATTTTTTTTTCCCCTCTCCTCATTATAATGAAACACCTGCCCTGTGTTGCTAATGGGGAAGAATTAGGAGTATATACGGATGAAATTTTGTTTTTGATACCAAATTAGTTGTGCTTTGCAATTGCGATTGCCATGGAAGGGCCATATGGAGGATAACGGAGCGACCTGCTCTTTGGAGGGCTCCGCTTCCTGTAACTGATTCATGTGCATAAAGAGGAGATTTTTCTTTCTGACTTTCTGTGGCTCAATTCACATGCTGTGCCAGGGAAGCTTCAGGAATAAAATAATAATAGTTTGTGATTTATGAAATGTGGTTGGGTGCTTATAAATATTTAACTTTTATTTGAAAAATGTTTGAATCATTATCACTTTTAGCTACAGTAGTTCTGTTGGATGCAATCCATCTACATTTTAAGGTTTTTATTTATGCATAAAAACCGTTAAAAAAATAGATCTGCAAAGTAAGGGTTTTTTCCCCTCCTCTTATTTTCTTTGGTTGGAATACTATATTGACTGTATTGTCAGTTGATTCATTCATTTTTTGCCTGTCTTAATTATTGTGTTTTTAAACAGATCCATATTGCTAATCTGACATCACTGAGTAAATCATTGTAGTGTAATACATCTATTTTAGTTGTTCCGTGCCACGTGTAGTTTCTGTGATTGCAAATTATGCAAAATAGTAGCCTAATAGTAATTTTTACATTTTAATTATCCAAACCCATTGTACAAAGCCGTGTGTGATAAGCAGGTTATTATGCAGCATTACTCTAGAAGAGTTAAATGGTCATGAAGTACTGAAAGTGTCTGTCATCAGCTGGGGAAAGCAATACCCCTCCACTTACCTGCCAATAGAGGGACCCTGAAGGGAAATTGCCTATACGTATAGAGGGGAGAGCGTAGAGCAATGCGCTTCCCCTCGCATTATCATCTGAGTTGACGTTTGCTGTATTAAGTTTAAAGTGCCTTCCGTGCCAGTGCGTCCATTTTTTAGGAAAGCAGGTGAAGAGGGTTGGATGCGTGGGGTGCCACGGGCAGAGAGCGGTCCAGGCGTGTGGCAGAGCCTTGCCTGGTGGTGCACTCCCCCCCCCGCTCCGATTTACGGTTCTTGTTTGAATTTGGTAAGAAAGTGAGTATATGGGAAGCTTACAGCAGATGTTTTGATTAGCTACAAGAAGTAATCCTGAGAATGTTTAAATCTCAGAAGGTATCTATTTTAACTAGGCATATTTTCATCTTCTGTGGGCATCAGGCAGTACCAGGGAAAGTGGGGGGAAACCCTCCCCACAGTGAAATCCGCGTAGAGATGTGTTTTATAAGCCTGCTGCAGAGTTGAACACTATAAACATGGTGTTCGAGTGGCATTTTGAGCGACATGAAAGCTACAAAATTCACATGAATTTTTCATTGTATCGGAAAGTGAGATGTTAAGATGCTAATGGCAGGTTTACGGAAATATTTTGTTTAACTATCTGGTATGCAAAATTGCTAGTTGCAAATCATTTTAGATTATGAAATCACGAGATGCTGTCTGTTACATGCTTCCTGCAAAATGAGGAAAACAGTTACATGAAAAAAACCCCTCAGATTTAGCTTCCTAGTAGTGATCAATTTATTGGTATTTATAGAAATTGATGCAAAAAGGTACCAATTCTGAAGATTATTTTAAAAATACAAGCTAAACATAATTTAAAGATGATAATACAAACCCTGCCTTACCACCCGTACTGAATCCCGTTTGGCTTGTGAATGGGTTAAGCTTTTAAGTTCTTCACTTGGTTTTAAATTGTGACTTTGATACAGAAGGTTGATATGACTGTGGTTTGAATAACATTTGATTTTGACCTGTTCCTGTGGGTTGCAATGGTATAAGAAATTCGACTCAGCAGTACTGTAATTAGCCCTCCCCGTGTTTTTGAAACAGGATTGTGTTACCTGGATTGCATTAGTGTGGCTTCTATTGTTGCCGCTTCGCATCTGTCCCAGTAGGGTACTTAAAACCTTTTCTTGGCCGGGGCTAGTTCAAACAATTTAGGCCAAATAAGTATGTGCTTTATACAGTTAGTGGCTTTAGTGATGTTTCTTGTGACATTTATCCTATTCATTTTTTTTTTCCCCCCTTTTGGTTTGGAAAAGATGAAGTGATCTATATGGAGCCTTTTTTACCTTACGACGAGTCCTTTAAAATTGTTCTAACGGTAAAACGCCTGCACAAGTCAGAACATATGTTTAGTTGTACTCCATTGTCCCTTCTCCACGCGCACAATTTTTAACTATTATGTCAATTGATATGCAAAACCATATTTAGCTATTTTTATTTGCATGTGAGCTTACAGAATTCATTTACCATTTGGGCTAAAGCACTCCCACATGCCTTACGCTCTGATAAAGTCTTGCCTATGGATTTAATCTAACTCTTGCATCAAATCCTGCAAATCCACAGACTCTGACCTAACATAGAATTTAACGTAGAATCTATCCATGGGATTTTTGACATATGTACTTACATGGAAATGCTATCCTCTTCTTACATGCTGGAATACTATTTTGGATTGATTAATTCTCTTTGATGAGGCTAGAGAAACTTGGGATAGAGGGAGCTCTGCCTTTGTGGCGGTTTAGCTAACTTGGCGAAGAGGCTGTTCGGCAACTTCAAAGTTATATGTGTTGTGTTCTTTTTCAAACCCTAGATATATATGAAAAGTAAATCGTATATTTTTATTTAATCAAAATGTGAGATTTAAAAAAAGCCCGTAGTTGTGTTTGAAACAGGATATGACTTTATCCTTTATGAAATTGCTTTATAGTTTGCTCTATTATAGTATCACCAGATATAGCAGTGAAAGGGACCTAAAGAAATTTATACTCGTAGAGCGATCTAAATTTTCTCTGGAGAACAAAATAAATCTATTATGCTTATAGAGCAGTCATTTCAAGGGAGTTTCTTGGAAACTTGTGTGTGTCTGAATCATCTTCTTAGCACAGCCTGTGTATTTTATTGCTAATCCAGTTACATGTGTTGAGATGAAGATCTGATGAACAGGAACTCATTTTAAAAGGGGTATTATTGTCACAATACAAACGCACAATTCCTCCCACAAGTGCAGTGGCAGGGCTGCATTGTAATCACACTTAAAGAAAACACAGAGCACTTCCTGTTATTAAATTAAATTCTAGATTGATTTAACTTTCAAATTGTAACTCATATTTGAATTTAAAAGGTTTGCAATAAAATTCCTGTGAAGAAATTGAATAAATTGTAGTTTTATTACCACTCTGGATATCCTGGTGTCCTAACCTTTTTCCTTACAGTTATCTTAGTTCAATAAATAAAACCTCATTAGACTATTCCCATTTCAACGAGTTTATTAAATTTTACAGGAGTAATTAGCATAAGCTGTGCTAATTTTTCTGGAAGACTAATGAGAGAGCTTCCTAATTAGGTTTGCTTTGTAAGAATCAGAAAAGATGATAATGACAAAAGTCACATAGGGGAGAAAGTGGGGCTTTATATTATTCCTTGGTTCAGGGAAGAGGCTCCTCTCTCTGCATTCTGTTCCAAACTTTTAAACCCCATTTACCACTGTCGGGACCGATATTTAATGGTGTTACCCGTGCCTGCTGGGGCTTCTTTACCTTTTATGGCTGCATCCAGTAAACAGGAGTCTAATTGACTGATAAAATAGGAATAACCACTGCAATCCCAAATATAGTGGCAGAAAAATCTCAGCATTTAGGATCTATACTATATACCTCCAGCTCGTGCCATTGCATGGAAAAAGGGCTGAAAACAGACCGTTTGGCAATTGCTGGTCCATCCCAAATTTTCCTTCTCCCCAGAGCACACAAACAGGCTGATGAGAGTGACTTGAAATTGGCTTTGCGGAGATTTACCAGTACAGATTGAGACCTACTTAAGAAATCTTGTGACTGTCTTTCTTTTGGATAGATAAAGTTGAGTTGGGCTGTAAGTTAACGGCTTGGTGCTGGAGCTCTCCCCAGGTGAGGCCGTGTGCCCTCAGGCGGCAGGTCAGCGTGAGGATGACTGGTTTCTTCTGGCCCTTGTCTGGCAATTCGTTGAAGTTCTTTGTGTGCTGCTTTGGAAGCAGTTTCTGAGGAATGAGGCTCCCTCTGGCTTTGAAGAGGCAGTTTATGCATTTCCAGTGCTCTTGTCCATGAAGCAGGGTGGGAACTCATGGATTGGAGGCCGTAATATTTTTTATGCATTATTATCAGATGACACCAAGGTACCTTTTAATGCATGACCTGCTACCAGTGTTTGAAAGGTCTGTGTGCTTTCGACACCTGCTGTACGGGATGCTCGACTGTGGCTCTCTGTAATCCCTCCCTGGGACACCCTGCTGCCGCGGCTCGGGAGGGAGCCAACTTACCTGCGTATGTTTTTGAAATCTTTCAGCCTTTAACCTGAAAAATGTTATGTTTGTGGGTAGGATTTCACCGTGCAAAGACATGAAAAGAGGTGTGAATGATTTTCAATGTCTCTGTTTTACCACTTTACAAGTCACCACCTAGTGGATTGTATTTTATGGGCCTGATCATCTTTTCAGCCTAAATATCAGGCAGGTGGAAAAATGACACACAGGACTGTATCGTGCTCACTGCATCATCCCCACAAATACGCTTGTTAGGCAGATGTGGCGATTAATGCATTTTGCAGTAGCTTTCCGTGCCCGGAGGGAGGGTGACGGGGATGCGGGCAGGCTGGCAGAGCGGGCCAGCTTTGGGAGAGGTGCTGGCGAGAGGAGGAGGTGGGCGTTCTGCCGGAGAGGGAGCTGCCGAGGATTGCTTTGCTGCAGGGGATGGGATCAGCGCCGCAGCTGATCCCCCAGCCAGACTTAGAGGGACGTGGACTTGTCATGGCACTGGCACGATGGCAAAGTGGCAGAAGATGCCAGGCGCTTTGGCAGTGGTCCCTTTGCAGGAGTCCCCTGGCCATATCTGGTACCTGAACCAGGCTGTGTGGGGTGAGGGGAAGGTGTCCTGCTTCCCTCTCGCCCATGCCGGGGACGGGGCTGCGTCCTTGGGTGGGTTTTGCACGCAGCGGGGCAGATACGGCGCTCACCGATAAGATGTCAAGACCTGGGTGAGAAATGCTCCTGGGGCTGAATATTTGGCCGTTCTCTTGAGTCTCCTACTGGAAAGTGCCCACCTCATTGCTGTGCCACCGCCAGAGCCAGATGGGAGTTATTGATCCATCAGGGAGGGAGCCTGGGGAGCAGAAACTGTATGACACAGGACTACCCCCAGCACCGCACGGAGATGTCTCCCAGGCTGTCTTTTAAGGCTTTGCAGCTGAAACCCTCAGGGCCTCTAAGCAGGGTGTTCAGACAGGCAGAAGTTGGCCTCGAGCATTTCACGCAAACTCCCGGAGCCTGTGAACCCATACATTTCTGGGAGGGGAGGGACTGAAAAACACATCCTTGAGGATTTGGTTGTGACTGATGCATCTGAGAAGCATTACCCAAAACATTTCCCACATGACTTAGGCAACCAAAGGCATTTTGAATCTTTGTGAGATAAATGGAAGACTCTGATCAGTAGATGCTTCTCACACAGAGTCAGACACGCTTGTCCCTCTACCAGTGCTCCTAATGCATGCAGTGTCAGTCCTACTTCTGGCAAAGAAATCACTAGAGCTGGGGGTAACTTTGCAATAGTTCTTGCAAAAATCTCTTGGTTTCAGCCTATTGGGGTTGGCACATAGCACTGCTGCTTCAAAATCCATTTATTTTACTCTTGGGGTTGAGTGAACTTGGTCAGGGTCAAACCAGCTCCTGCTTATTGTTTGTTTGATTCCCCTCCCCTCTAAGAATTTTTGTATAATCTCAGAACTATTATGCAAAACCTTAATTTGGTCTCAGCTTCACTCAGGAGGTTTGTGATTTTCTCAGCAAACCTGTTCTGAGTTTTCAGTTTGTTATAAAACCCCAAACCAGGCGAGTTTTATGTGGTTTTGGATTTCACTGCAAACATTTCACACTACTCTAGTAGTTACTTGCTTCTCTCAGTGATGCCTTTTGAATCTGCAGCTAGTGTTTTGGGCTTTATTTAGCTGCGATCTTATGCCTGATTATTACTATTTAATATCATGGTGATATAACAGAGGCTCCTATCGCAGAGAAGACTCATTGTGTTAGAGGCTGTGTAGTCTCTAGGTAGGTAGATGATCCCATTCCTGAAGAGAAGTGCTTCTCCTGATGCAGTTTAAAAATTGAGATTGAGGTTTTTCTACAGAGAATAAAAAAACACTTAGGCTTGCACAGAATGTCCTAGGGATGAGGAAACTGAAGACCAGTCTACTGTATTGCTTTTGGCATTTGGCTACCACCCTTAGTACTCACCTACAGCCCTTTGGGGCCTGGCCAGTTGTGCTGTCAGTCCAGAAAAGTGACCTGAGCGCACACATGGAATGTGCTGGACCTGCTGCCCCAAGACCCCAAGGTCAGCGTGTCCATGTCCATATATCTCTGCTCTGCCTTGGGTGGACGGTGAGCCTGGGGCGAGCAGCTCTGCACCTACTGCTTTCAGAGCCGCGGCTGCTGGCAGGCCGGTAAGTCCCTTGGGCTCTTTCTGAAAATCTTGATCTTGCTCAGCCGGGGTTAACAGTTTTAGGAGACTGCACTGGCTTGTCTAACTCCTCAAAGTCCATCCTGAAGACCGTCTAGGTTTCCTTGTGCAGAGGAGCACCCTGAGGTCTAATTGAGACCTCCTGGATTGCCCTTCCTGCTCCACTCAGATGCCAGGATTTGGGCATCTGACGTTAGAGGTGCTTTAAAAAGTTTGGCTGCCTCTGTGCAGTGACCTCCTGCAGCATCAGGAAAGCTCCAAGTGCGGCCGGGCTGGTCCCCAGAGGAGCCCAGGGCCTGGCAGGGTGATCTGTCCTTTTGTTTCTGGCCAGCAAACTTCAAATGTGCTATTCATACCTATCCATTTCTTAATATGGACTCCTACTTCAAAGCGTGTCCTGCGGCAGGGAGGATGTGCTCAGCACCGTGGGCTCCCTGGCTCCATGTAGCTCAGTGCCAGTTTTTCTCTTTCCCAAGAGTGGGAATGTTTTTTGGGGGAAAAATCCTGGCTTTTTCTCATATGCATAAATATGTACACACAGTTCCTGGTATGGATAAATTTCCTGCCCCATCTTAACACCTGATTTATTTCCATATTTGCTGTCACAGTGGGAATGCACATATAAATAAGAGCAATGGGAAAATGTATTTGCAAAGATCATCTTCAGTTTTAATGCAGATTAGATAAAATTGTTCTGAACATGAAAAATGTATCTTAGCTCTACCCCAGTATTTATTGGGTAAAAACATAACCCAAGCCTTATTCTGCAGAAGCTGAGGCGTATGAGTAGTTTTCTTCCCGTGAGTAGTCATAAATGTTTGCACGTTCTACCCACTGAAATGTATTCTTATAAGTAATTGGCCACATCTACAAAAATAACTATGCTAAATTCAAATTCCCTTCTGCCTACTGGAGGTATATAATTTTAATACAACATCTAACTAATAAAGCTAAAAGAGAGTAAGAAACAATTGTAAGTTTCTGTATAAATCATAACTGAGATAACTTTCTAGAAATGGATTTAATGTTGTTCTCTGAGAGCAGCGAGTCTCCATAGTAGTAGTGGTAAATACTGGTATGAATTTTTCTCTTTCCCTGTAGCATCATGGGTTTTTTTTTTTCTGTAACAGTTCTGGAAAAGTACAGAAAAGCCATACAAAGTTCCTAGTGTGTCACATTAGCAACTTTGCACAGGTAGTTTGTGATCAGAATATATTACTGTATCAAATGAGTGTTTACTTTTTTTGCTAAGGACAGTATTTTAGAAGTTATTTTTTAAAGCAGAACGAATAATTTTCTACCCACTTTTTAAAAATAGTCTTTGGAAATAGGAAATGTGAAAACAATTTTTCTGGCTCTGCTAATATGTGAATTATATGAAATTAGTTATTAAAAGGCTTTATTTCAAGCCACTGAAATTATATACTGGACAGTAGTAAGGTGACCCAGATATAGAGCCTTTCACTGCAATCATTGAAATGCTATGAACAGTACTGTTTTGTCTTTGGTTTCTTGCTGCCTCTAAAGGTGTAGGCAGATGAAGATAACTTTAAAAAGAGCTATTTCTCCAATTACAAGCTTTTGTCCAAGAGTACAGAAAGATTTTTAGACTAACAGCATTCCCTATAACAAAATTAAATTCCCTTCATCTGACAAGAAGCTGAGTTTGGCAATAGTTTGGGCTTTTTTTGCTGGAGACATAGCAGAAGCTGCCCTCTATATCCCTGTTTTTCCCTCCGGTGGTGAGCTGCCTGCACCTGAAAGGCAGGGACCCGAATTTTGGGGGGGAGCAGGGTGGGGAAGGGTGGGTGGGCGCTGGGTGGTGTCACACACTGCGAGAGCAGAGTGGCCACCAGTATGCTTGGGGACATGGTTTTGCCCTTTGCCGGTGAGGAATGGGTTGCCCTTCCCAGCGGTCCGGGGGGGCCGGCGAGGGAGCAGCATCACCACCATCCCCCCCGCCGGGCCAGCCTGCACACACGGCCAAATCTCTCTGGTTTTGTAACAACGTGGTAACGTCCAAAACGGCATTCCACAACTATGCCATCTCGCTAACCGGCTGAGGCACAATAGTTCAGTAATGTAATATAAAAAGTAATGGTGTTAGCTAACACATCCTTAATAAGATATTGTCCGCTGCTCTGCCATATGCTACCGAGCAGGCTTTCCCTCTGTGGGGCTTTTGAGTTCTCTCAATAAGATTATTTCAAATACTCTAATCCTGAATCATTGACATGAATACAAAAGCCTAGTGACATCTAATAGATGCCTCTTAGCTTTGCTTTTCCTCTTGTTCCTTTCCTTTTTCTTCTCTTTTTACCTGACAAAAAGCTTACAGACACTTGGGCTCTGTCTCTCAGTACCAGCATGTGGGTCCCCTCATGAAATATAAAGGAGGAAAAAGGGCTGACATAGGGCTGATAAGCCACAGAGCAAAGGACCATAGATTAAAAGTAAATGCCAGTAAATCCTACCCTGTACACTCAGTTGTTCTTTTATTGTTTTCTTTAACTCTTCCAGTGCCCTGCCAGGCTAGAAAGAGATGAAAAATGGGGTTAAAAAAAAAAAAAAGTCAATGCTACAATGACATGTGCCAGGGTCCTACAGGCTTGCAGTGCGCTTGGGTTTTCTCAGCTCTCCTCTCACCTTGACTTTCTAATCAGAGTTGCAAACTGTTTCAGCTAATCGCATCATTCAATTAGCTGAATGTTTAGGTCATTTTTTCAAAGATTAATTAAAAAAAAAAAAAAGAAGAAGACATCCCGAAGTGACCTGATTGTGACCCTGGAAAGGATAATTTTATATAAAGTAAATGTTAGGAAGAATTGCTATCCCACTGTGAGTGCCTAGCAATATAAAAAAAAGGATCTTCCTCTTGTTAGTGTTGTCTCAATGACTGTCAGAGACAGAAAACCATTTTCTGGTCATCTTCCTTTGGACTTTGCCAAGCTGTGCATCTGTTGATTGCAAAAATTTGCCTTTGGAAAAAGCTGTTGGTACAGGATAGAGCCAGTGTCTACAATGGGTTAAAAGGAAGCTGTTTAAAACATAATTGTTTTCCTTCATTTTCTCCATGATTTTGCAGGGAGACTCTCAGGCTTTCCTGACCAGGATAACCATCCGCTTCCACCCAGTTGAGTCAGGTCTTCTCTGCATTCTCCCTGAATACAATCTTTCAGTTGGAATTTTTGGCATCTGCATCACTACATAACCATTGGCTGACTTCCCAGATGTTAAGTCACTTTGATAAGTGGATGTTAGAAACCACTTTACCTAGTTCAGATTTTGTAGAAGGATGACACAAGAAGAGGAGAAATGTATTCTTTATTCATGATAAAGTTCTTTGCTCTAAAAGAAGAAGAAAATTAGCCACACTCAGAGCTATTAAGATCTGATGGTAGCATCTCCTCCAGCCTGCTCCAAGTGCCTCTGCATCGCTTCCACAGTCCCACACGAGCCGGGATGGAGCTGCAGATGGGAGCTCGCCCCATGGCACGTTTTGCTGGGGGTTACGTAGGCAGAAGAAGGAAAGGACCAGCATGTGTTTTGTGATAGCTGCCCCCCAGCTAGGATCAGGCTTTGGCCCTTTTTAAAGAAAAGCAGGGAGTCCTGCTGCATTACAAAGGAGTGCTCTGTGTAATCCTGGACGCTTCTGGGGTCTAGGGCAGAATTTGTTTCTCAAGCTGGGGTTTATATGCTTACAGCAGCTCTGTAAAACTTGGGGTTTTTCTTATCTCTGGGTCTTGGTTTCCCATTGGCACTCTGGTCTGATGTGATTGGGCTCCGGCGACCTCCAGACTCCGTTGGGCTTCCAGGCTTGGAGCGCTGCTGAGTGAGGGATGTACGATGGCACAGTGAGAGAGTCTCTACCCTAAAGAGCTGTTTAGGCAAGACAATCCCTAGGCTACATCTACCATCTTTTTAATTTTTTTTTTTAAACCATAGCGAGCTCCATAATAGCTCTGGCATTCTGAAAAACAGAATAAACTGTACCGTGGTGTAGGAGGAAAACTTCTTACTAAACCCTATTATGTGTACACAAATTGTCATCTGTTGTATGCTGCGTGGCAGGAGAAAGGAACTTTTCTTTTCTTTTTTTTTTCCTGAAGGATTGCCTTGCTGTGACAATGGTAACTTCATTTGTCAGAAATTGCAAGAACATTAATACATCATGCCCTAATGCGTCATTAGTGCATTAATACTTTCAAAGTCATCGGAGTTTTTCTAATAAATGCTTTCAAAGTCGGCTGGGCATTAATAAATTTGAGTTTTCAGTAGTATAATTGTAATTGAGACACCTATTTTCCCTGATTAATTCTTGGAGTTTGTGTGTAACAGTCAGCCTTGCTGACATTCGCAGGCATCTGCACTTGAAAGAATAACACGCTGTTAGTTAATATTTGTGTTATTGTAAAGTGGCATGATTTAGGAAGAAAAAAAAAAAGAAACAACCAAAACCAAAAAAAAAAAACCACCCCATGAGACTGTTCTCGGGGAAACAAAAGAGAATTTTGGGAATGCTTTTTGCCATGGTAACCCAGTTATCGCTCATTAATCTGTCACATATGAAACAAGTTCCAGACTACAACACACTTAAACAAGGCAGCGTTCCCGGGGGTTCGCCCCCTCGGCTGCTCTCCCTCTTACCTGCCGCAGCATCCCGGGGCTCTGCGCCCCGCCACAAGGGTTAACCATGCCAGAAAATCCCATCATGTGCCTGGCTGGCTCTGAAAGAGGGGGGACCCCCTCCCCGCTTGGGCCACCTGGGCTGCCTGGCCCTGCCACCCCAAAAGCGGCTCCCCGGGGGGAGACGGGGGAACCAGCCCCCATGGGCGCTGCTGCCCTGGCTTTAGGGGCCGCCTGCATCTCCAGAAGGAAGTAAGTTTTTTTTTTCCCCTTCATTTCCAAGATAAGGTGTCATTCATGAGAGCAGCGTGCTGAACTAATCAGGTTAATTGAGAGGCCCTGAATAGCTCTCATTGAGCGGATCCCTCCTTCCTGCTCAAGGCAGATAGTGCAGACGGAGAGATTACAAGTGCTTTAAACTCTTTCTTTCCATCTCTGAATTTCACACCGATTTCAGGATGACGAGGGTCAGAGAAGACGTGTGACACGGAGGTTGTACAATTTAGCTTTGCTGGGAGCAAGGTGCTTTTTTTTTTTTTTTTTTTTTTAAATCATCATCATTATGTCATTATGATTATTTTTTTAGTGCGGCCAGAGCCTTGCAGCTCTCCTGATGCCAGGGACACCCTGCTGATTTACGCCAGCTGGAGTGGTGTAAATTACTCCACTGTTTTGGAAAGATGTAGAGGACTAATCCAGTCCCATGATTGGCTCTAGATTGACCTGCTCTTGAGTGTTGTTAATATTAAAATTATTTCAGACCTAACTCATGGCAGGACTGCAGGAAACATTAATTTTAAAAAGATGTTTTCAGTGTTTGAAGCAGATAACAGTTGGTTTTATTGCTTTTATGGTATCATTTCCCTTTAAACTCTTCTAATCGAAGTGGCTGTACATAATTTTATTCAAGTTTACCAGAATGCAAAAGCATTTCCCTCTGGATGCTCTTGCCAAATTAGGAACATCCAGGCTCCAAACCTCACTCTAATCTTCCTACTCGCCACAGTCTATTACATTTTCTTTGCAAATGTTGTAACTATTAGAGTGCAGGAGAGAGAATTTTCAGGAAAACTGATTTCCCAAAAGTAGTGTTCCCTCTGCCCTTTTTCCAAGCCAAACCGGTTGCTTAGCTCAATTCAAACGCCAGCGTCGTCGTCCCTGTTGGCCCCCTCCTCCCCCCCACTTCTTTTCCTTGGAAGTTTCAGGAATGACTTTAATTATCTCTACAATCAAATTCTCACTGCTGTCCCTGTGAAAGCGTGTAGTCATGGATTGCTGGGATTATTTTCTTTAGCACTTGGGGATAGAGAAACTGGTTGTTTGGAAATGAGAACCAGCTGGGTTCTCAGAGCCGGCATTTGGAGGGAGCCACTTTGCACACAAACCCGGCGCTGAGCGGAGTCGTGAACTCAACCCCCAAACTACCGGCGCTTGGGTTGCCGCATGGGATTACGCAATACCGGGGCTGAGTTTGGCTTCTCTCATTAATGTGCATCTTCAGGGTGGCTGCTGCCAGAGCTCGCTTTAACTCCTCACAGAACTTTGTCGAGGCGGAGGTGTGCCCTGCAGTGCCATTCCCAGGCTTCACCTGCCTAAAACATAGAAAATAAAATTAACCCCCTGATAGGAGATAACCTTATATCGGACATGCGTACTGCAGATGCCAGGTAAGCAGGTAAAGAGAGATGAATGCAACAAAAGAAAGAGCAGAGATAAAACTTCTGTTATCTTGCATCTTTTGTTGCCCTAGAAGACAAGCTGCAGGGGTGATGTTCTTCCGTTCTTTCCAGCTTGGAGAAATTAGTTATTTGTCATACCTTATTAATCTCTTTTAGTGCCAAATTCAATTTGAAATTAGGACCATACGTCTAGTCAGAAAATTATATGACCTGTGCTTTTAGCTGAGCATTTTGTCATAGGGAAAGGCGCAGAAATCTTCATTTAGTTATGGGGATGTAAATATGGAGATATTCCACTGGATTTAAGGAAGCTGCTCCAGATTTCTATCTTTTTAAGAGAGAAGCATTTTTTCTTTGGAATACAAGAATCGGTGTTTATGGTTTATTTACATTTTAAAATATCTACATAAAATACATATATATCTATATAATTTCTACTTTAAGGGTTCTCTCACACGCGTGCACACTTGTACGCAGCCTGTGCTTCACTGCAAACTGTTGTTAGGGTGGTTTATGTTTGAAATTGGGACTTTTTAATGTTTGAAATGCAATAGCAACTAAACCGGTAGTTTAGGTAAAAAGTCCGGAAAAGAAGTCTTACAGTTCCTTTATTAAAAAAAAAGTTCATAGCAAAGAAAATGATTGATTGCCTAGCTTTGAACAGCTACTTTCATATGATTTGATTTCTTTAATGCCTGAAATATAATGACTTTGACTCTATTAATATCCCCTTTAGCACAACTAAATTATTTTTTGAAAGATGAAACCATTTCACTCTGAACATGCTTAGCTCATACCATGACCTAAATATTCTCATGTATCACACATGCACATTGTTTTAGAGTTTTAGGCTGAAACAAATATTCTTTAGCCACCGCGACTCCAACATTTGCGAGGTTTTCTACTTTTCTTCTGCTGATACATTTATCCAGTGTTTCGGTTTATCAGCTTGTCTGTATGTATACACATTCTCACATGCATACCGTGGTTTTGTATTTTGGGGTTTTTAATCTGGATTTTCTATTTTTCCCCCCCAACAAATAACTGCTGCATTTCCAGTCACTCAAATTTGGACAGAATTTTACTTCCTGTTTCAAAGGTCAGGGAAAGCTGACCTCAACAGCAGTGTGGAGGCTGCTGAATTATTCATATCATTGACTTTGTGTCAGCTTCCACATTTGTGCAGAGGGATGTTTTATTCATTTATCTCATTTAGGGACCTGCTCTGCACCTGTTTCTACCATTAAGTACCCTGTAATTTGCATTTGATGCTAATTTAGTTTCATATCAGCCTGGTCCCCCCTTGTTAATTTAATTTTCTAAGACCCTTTTCATTACAGTAGAAATGTTTCCCTCTTTAAAGCAAACATCTATACAAGTAATTGTATAAACTGCCTTTTAAATAATATCTTTTAGAAGATTCCATCGTTTAATTCCTTAATTCCTATAATTAGCCATGGTTTGATTAATGTTTCAAAGGGTTAAATTAAAATGCAGAATTACTCAAATGCATACTTGAATAATTTTCTCTCTGCTGATAACAGTTTCTGCATTGTTGCTTTTATTTGACTCGTGATTCTGAATATTACGTGTACTAACAAGCACTAATTTTCCTTATGTAGTGATTTTACTCTGCGAAGCGATAGCTGTTTTTAACGTATAATTGTTGGAAACTCTGTATTGCTGGTAGGATATTTAATTTTTTTCCTCAGATCGATTGTAAACAGTGAAGGAGAAATGCTGTGACTGAGGAGCTGCTCTAGGTTTCTTTCCAGATTGTAAGAAACTTAAAGGGATCCTTTATTTTGCCAACAAACATCACCGCTGTGTTCTCACAAACAGCATGATTAGTGCCGATCACTACAGAGAATAATTCGGAAATATTTACAACCATCATGGATTTGTTTGTGTAGGTGAAAATTTACATACACTGTGATCCTACAGGGCAAAAGATTGTCGCCTCCAAGCACGTTTATGCATTTTCAGTACATGCAGCACTGGGGTAAATAAATGTCCAGAGGGGCTATAGTGGAAAATCCAAGTCCCTTCACTCCCCCGTGGGTTTATTTTAGAACAAGGCTGGATAATTGCAGCGGGGGGTGGGCGCCGTGCTCCCACCTCCCTGCCTGCTGGGAATGGGGGATGGACACCCCCTCCCCTCCTTCCCCAGCCAGGGGAAAATGCAGCAGTGACCCTGGGCTTCCAGAGATGTGACGCATGCAGAGATGGGGATGGGGGAGATCAGTGGAAAGAAGGGGCCGGGAGTAGCGGGCAGCTGGGCTTCATTACCCCAGCAAAACAGCTCACGCCAATTCCTCCCTCTGGTTACAATGGGGGGTGTCAGGGCATCTATCCCAAGGGACCGTCCGCCCAAATCCTTCCATGCCCGCTTGGGGACAGGAGAGATTTGGCCTTGGGCTCTTCTTTGATGCCTCGGTGAGGCTCCCCAGCGCCTGGCCGAGGCTCTGAGCCGGTGCCGCAGGCTGTGGGAAGGATGCAAGTCCAGCACGTAGGGTCAGCTTGGCATCAGCTTGCCTTTTGCCCAACCAGAAGGCGACACCCCTCTTCCTCCAAGTTGCCTTGAAGTCACGACAAGTTTGGGGAGAGATGCCTGCTAGTTTGGGCTGAAAGGAGGCTGTTCTGCTCTTCTGCTTTTGGGGGGAACCAGGGGGTTCCCGCTGCAAATGGTGCCCGGGGCTGCACCAGGGGCCAGGTTTGGCTGTGATGGTCCCAAAAGTTTGTGTTGCGTTACCTGCTGTAGGTGGATCTGCTCTGTCAGGGGGGGTTGAACCAGATGATCTCCAGAGGTCCCTTCCAACCCTTAACATTCTGGGATTTTGTGATGACGTTCCGCTTAGAGAGACAAGCCTGAGACTTGGGCTCTGGAGCTGCTAATAGCGTGAGGATTTAATATCCAAAATTTGGGTTGAAACAACCTCTCTGGTTTTGTGTTGCCATTGGGGTGTTTTGCTTTTACAAAGGTGTCTTGTGGGCTCTGTTTGTGCTGGTGTTGGGGGTCCAGAGTGGGTTTGCATCGGGGGCACGCTCCTGAGCCAGTTCTGGTTGCAGCCGGGATGGCTGATGGTCAGGCATGAACCCCAATATCTGCAAACATCACCCTTCCCAGCAGCCCCCAGATTCAGATATTCGTAATTGCTCCCCCTTTATTTTATCATATACTCTCAATAACGGCCTCAAAGCTGGGCATTTCCTGAGTATTAATGACCAGCTGGGGTTAATGGCCCTTGCTTGTGCCTTGAGCCATCAGCTCCTCCCGACTGGTCATTAATTCCCAGGAAAAGCCCTCTGTGGAGGTCATTATTGCTTAATTATCTCCATACACTTTAATGCCAGTTTTGACAATGTACAGTCTCATACTTTGAGTTATAGGTACTTTATAATTCATTAAATAGCTTATCATTAAAACTGCAGATGATCTTGATTATTATTTATTAATGTTTTCCCTTTGATTTTTTTTTAATTTTTTTTTTACATCTGATGCTCCCATGCCGTAGTAAGGAGGGGACAAAGGTAGACACAGTATGGCTCTGATGCTGAATACCATGGTGCTGTGGTTCTCCCTGTCTGGAGGGATGTCTCTGGCTTGGAGAGGTCCCAAGGGCATCTGCCAATGGAGCCCAGACCTCAGCTCTGGGCTCAGCTTGCTTAGCCCTCAAGGGCAACCAGGACTTGAGGAGTGGGATGGCCACCTGCGCTGGAGCTCCCTATGCCGGCTCCGTGCTGTTGGAGCGCTGGCAGGATATGGCCCGCAGTTTTGGCGGTTCTTGCCTCACTTTTCTCCTCAGCCTGGACCAGACGCAGGCTTGGGGTTTGCTCTGGGAGCCCTTTCTCACCTTGGCGAGTTGTTCCTGTGGTGAGCTCTCTTGGGGTTCATGGTTTGGCCCTTTCTCCAGCAGCGTCGGGTTGGTCGGTGACATGTTGCAGTGCTGTTAGGTGGTGTGGAAAGTAAATGGGACAGGCTCAAGTCAAGTAGAGGGACTTTAATTTGTACTTCTTAATAGGAGTGTGCATCTCTTCCTCCTGGGAGAAGCTTATCTTTCTGTCACCTAGGTGTCCCTCTGCGTGGCACAACAGAGCTGCAGCTGCTTCTGGCTTTGCGCCTGCAAGACCAGAGGCTCCGGGCGCTGCCCGTGTGTGCTGGGAAAGGTCCCGTAGGCAGCCCAGCCGGCTCCGCATCCGGCTCCTCGCTGAACTTGCTCCCCGTGGAAATGGCCAGAGGGGCACTGCCATGTCCCAGGGCCCTCACTTGGGTAACGCTGACTCTTGGGGAATTTACTGTCCTATTCACCCCAAATGGCCCAATCCGGCACCCTTGTCCAGTTCTCCCATTTTCCGTTTCTTTTTCTCGCAGGCTTTACAAGCAAAATATCCGGGTAACAGAATGTCAAACTTTTGTGCTCACGGATTGTCTGAGGTTTTGGTGTGCAGGAGCTCTGGGCAGCACCGAGGGGGGCTGTGACCCCGCGTGGGGGACCTGCGCTGGCGTGGGGACCAGGATGGTGCCCTGGGCTTGGGGAGATCGTAGTGGTGGGACTCCGTTAGCTGGAAAACCCGTGAGGATGCGTGCTCCCCGTTCTCGCTCAGCACTTGTGTTTCTGCCGCTCTCCCCAACAGCATCAAGTCGTTTAGGCAATAATAATACAGCTTTGGCGCTGTTTTCTCCATGACCTGCGTCTCTGTTGGTTTTGTGTTTGCTGGAGGAAAAGTTGCGTGTAGATGTGAAAATACTGGCCCCATTGAGCTGTGCCATCGCCTTTGGAGGAGGCCAAAATTTCACCCACTGTATTTGCTTTTCTACCTCTGAGCTGTGTTTGTTTACAAAACCTTCTTCTGAACTGCTATAAACCGCCCAACCGATCTGCCTCCCAGTCCCAGTCTGCTCTGGCCTTCTCCAGAAACCAGTCCGTTTTGATTAAAATCATGTCATTTGAAAGCAGGGAAACAAACAAACCCAAAGCCTTGCGCAAAGTTTGAAACTGGCATGTTGCTGCCAAGAAAAAAAAAAAAACAACACCAAGAGCCAAAACAAAAACCAAAACAACCCCAACCCAAAAAACCCCCAAATCCAGACTCAACGGGTCTCCTGTTACCACAGTCAGGGAAGTCCAACGGCTTGAAGCTGATGGAGAGTTGGAGTTGCACGGTTAAGAAAAAAATTTAAAAAAAAAAAAAGAGGGCAAAAGGGAGCAATGCTATTTATTTATTTATTTAAGAGCCTAAAAGATTTATGGCAGAGCTAATTTAGGAGCGCGCTCGATTCTAAATTCCCACTGTGTGCGAAAGCCAGCGGTGCGCGGAGCAGAGGGCCGGCGGGGTGAGGATTTTTGGGAGCCGGGCAGCGGAGCTGGGAACACACTGCTATATTTTTTTTTAAACACCCCCCCCTCCGTGC
>VZSF01006623.1:38138-72023 GCA_013398295.1 Chionis minor
CCCCTTCCCCTTCCCCTCCTCTCCTTCCCTTTGCTTCTTCTCTTCTCGTTCTCTTTTCTTTCTCTTTTTTTCTCTTTTTCTTTCCTCTCTCCCCCCTTCATTCCCCTCTCCCTTTTTCTCTTCCTTTTCTTTCTCCTTCTCTTCCTCCCCTTTCATTTTTCCTCTTTCTCCTTTTCTCTTATCTTGCAATTTTCTCTTCACTTTTCTTTCTCTTTTCTACTTTCTTTCTCTCTTCTTTCTTTTTCACTTCTTTCCTTTTCTTTCACTTTTTCACTTTTTCTTTTTCACTTTTTCTTTCACTTTTTCACTTTTTCTCTTTCACTTTTTCCCCTTTCACTTTTTTCTTCTTTCACTTTTTTCTTCTTTCGCTTTTTCTTCTTTCACTTTTTCCTCTCCTCTCCCTCTCCTCTGATTGTTCCCTTGCTAAAAGCCAAAGACAGAATTACAAATGCTGCTTTGGCATTGCGGTTTACAGCATTCTTCGGGGGTGTTTTCTTCTGCACAGTATGTTCTGTATCTTCCTTTTGGATCATCATCTCTGTGAAAGACAAAATATTCCTTCTCTGTTAAGAGAAGCGTGGAAAAATTGCGAAGTGTAAGGAATGCACAATGCTTCTTCCCTTTCTCAACATCCATATAATTACTGTTAAGCCAAACCGAAAAGCCTCAGGCTTAGAGATCACTAGAGTAAAGTTGCATTTCGCAAGACAAAAAATGAACTCAGTGCTTAAAAAAAAAATTGGTGACCAGTTCTGTGTCATAGACTGTAAAAGCAGGCACGATATTTTGCTACGGAAAAGCAGAGGCATTCAGGTTTGTTACCATATGGAATATAAAATTAGCTTTATTTACATTTACTTCTTACCTTCTGCTTTGCGGAGAGCAAACGTAGCTATTAAAACTCTTGATATGTTTGTTTTTCAAGAAGAATAAATAGCACGAATAAAGAAAACATTGGGGGGGGGGAATAGATATGATGTACAGTGATGATGTTGCTTTTTTTTAAGTTTTAATTTCAGGGTGGGAGCACTGGAGCCGTGTTGGATGAGAAATGTATTCATGCAATGAAAGGCTGCGTTTGAACGCAGCTTTTTTGTTTACGTTTTCAGCAAAACCAAGATGACACAGCTGGGCACGTTCAAAGCGAAATAAAAATAGGAATGAATAAATAAATAGTAGTAAAGAATAGTAGTAAATAAAAATGAATTCAAGTGAGTGGCGTGCTGAGCCTCGCGGAAGGCGCCCTCCGCCTGCCCAAGCGGTGTCGGTCTGGGAAGGTGGCGTGAGCCGATGGCCGGGGAAGGAGGGAGCGCGGCTGGGTGGAAGAGGCCGGTGGGGCAGCAGCAGAGCTCGGCTCCTCCACCGCCAGCTCTTCCCCATGGCTTTGACCTGCCCAAGGAGCTTTGTACCGCTGAGACCGGAGTGTTTTCTTGCATGTTTTGGGGTGTCATGTTTAGTGGAGGAGGAGACATTTTTAGCTGCCCGTGCCACATGCCATGTGGAAACCTCCTGCCTGCAGACAGGAGGAAGAGGAGGGGGTGGGAAAACCAGGGAGGCAGCCGGGGGGGCTGGGAGCCATAAGAGAAGAAGAGGCTGGGAGACCTGGAAGTGGCAGGCAGACAGAGATAGATAGCAATTAGGATCTCGAAGCAGACTGGGAGATAAGGAGTCACTGAAGATTTACTGTATGTATATGGACAGAAAGAAAGAGCGAGTACATTGGGAGCAGAGAGGGAGGTGTGTACGCACTGTAAATCTTCCCTGATGCCATATCTCTGCCTGCTTCTGCATCCTAATTGCTATCTCCTTGGCTGCTGCTTTCTGGCCTCCAGCCACTTTCTCTCCATTTCCTTTCCTACCTCCAGTGCCACCTTCGTGAGCCAGGATTAGGCCCCCCGTACGCTTGCGGCTGGGCAAGGTGCTGCTCTCCTGGCACAGGCTGGAGCGGTTTTCCGAAGCCTGCTGTGATTTACGCTCTGCTTTCCGGGGCCTCCAGTGAAGCCTGGGAAGCGGAGAGGAGCTGTAAACGCGTGTGCTTGCTCCTTGTGCTAGGACTTCGGGGCGCAGCCAGGTCACCTGCAGAGCTCGGCTGCCCGCTTTTCCCTACCAACTCTAAGGCCTCTTTGCACCAGCTAACCAGGAATCGGGCAATTGGTTTGTAATGGGGGACTACAGGAGGTGCTTCTGATCACCACCCCAGGGACAGAACGCAGCCGTGAGCGCCAGCTCACGCTCTCCATGACAACAATGATCACTGCAGCCTCGAGAGAGTTTGGTCACAGCCACCACTCTCAAATCGACTTTTGGGATCCTGTCCTTCGCCCAGGAACAGCCTGGAAATGTCTGAGTCTTTGGGAAGATCTTTCCCCTCTCTGTCAACATTCATATCCATGTAGTTTCAAGGTGTGATTTTTTCTTGGGTCAAAATTCTACTTGTTTTAGCAATGTGAGTAGCCCCAAGGACCCGCTCACGAGGAGGATTTACCTCTTTAGGTCAAAAGGATGGTGGTATCTGCAGTATTGCTCTAAACCTTGTGTGGCTTTAACTTCCAAGGATTTTTTTCCTGCCAGACAGGAATAAATGCCTCTTTGGAGTATCTTATTCTTTCATGCATCTTAGGGATCATCTCCTGATTTGTTCAAACTCATATTAGTATACCAGTAATGCTTGATTAGAATAGTTTTATATCAAGTAAATATTTTCTTAAATGCATAATTGATTGTGTAGGGAAGGAAGAACTGCAAGAATGGAAATCATACATCATTTCATTATTAATGGCAATGTCTAAATAAAATGCAGACCTTGTCATATTTAATGGATGGCTGAGTCCATTCTGCTTTAAAACGCAAAATGTTTTTTTTTTTTTTAAAGGTGCCTGCATAATTTCAGCCAGTTTAGGTGGAATTTAGTATTTCCATAACTGTGTTTGAGGGGGCTTAAGTTTGTAGGACCTAAACTAGGTTGTCTCAGAGCAAACCAGTGAGGAAATGGTCTTGGCATAGCGTTTAAAGTTAATATTCTCTTAAAGAGATTTTTTTTCCCAGAATAAATTCATTTAGGGATTTTCTTACAAACCGCATAACACCTAATTAAGGTTTTATTTTTTTATTGTATAAAATTGAAGCTGGTGGAGCTCTGCAAATTTACACTTGCTGTGGCTGTGGTCCATAGTATTACTAAAGGGCGAATTCTGTTTCTTGTACTTTAATTAGCTGTGAGGGTTGATGAGTGATGCTGGGGTCTAAACATGATACGCACAGCACAAATCAGCCTGCCCTGGCCGTGGAGAGCCTGGGATCGAACAAAAGGTAGAGGAAGATGAGGTATATGAGCAATCTCATAACATCAATGGATTTAGGCATTAGAGGGAGGGAAGCAGGGGATGGGTTATAAAATAAAGACCAGATCTGCTAACTGCCCAGTCCCTCAGCTTCTGGCTTCAGTGGGAAAAGGAGCGCTTGGGGCTGTGTTACGTTTGCCTCCACACGTAGAAACCTTGAGGGGTTTGCTCCATGTGGAAGCCTGTGCTGCAAAGCTCCTTCACTGGAGAACTGGTCTCCAATGGACTGAGGTGGGATAGAAAGGTTTCCCGAGCTGGTTGCATGCTGGAGGCATGTGTTTTCTTGCCCCTGGTCTTATGGACCAGATCTATCAGGGTGAGACTCTGTCTCAACGCCTTGCAGAGCTAGAGAAATTGGTCATATTGTCCGCTGTGTGAATGCCAGTAACAACCACATGTTCCCATGACACGTACAGGTGCCAGACCTGGCACGGGCTAATTTTCTTCTGGCAGGATCCCTCAGTCTGTACCATGCCAGTGCCAGGACAGGAATGGATCGGTGTCGGAGTAAGGCGAGTGATGCAAACTGTCCTGGCTTGGGACCGCTGCTTGTGGTTCAGGTGACTCCCAGCACCCACGCGCGTGTCCCAGCAGCGATGGTGGGAAGGCTGGAAGAGGAGAGGAGTGTGACTGCAGGTGAAACATGGTGCTGGGGAAGGAGAATGACTGAACTTGAAGCATCTTGGCAGCCCTGGGCATACGCTCCAGCTGGTGCTTGGAATAGGATGTCAGGGATTTTGTTCCCCAGAGCTTGGCACAGCTGTTGTGTCTTCCCTGCCCAGCACAGACCACAGAGGCCTTTAGATCTGAGCTGTGGAGAACTCCCGCTCTTCTCATCTCTAAATCTTTAAAATATTGCAAATAGTTCATTTGTTTTAAAGCTTGAAACTCAAGCCTTTGATGTTGCTTTTAGGAAGTTAAATAATAAAGCACAGTGTTCTCCAAACGAGGGCTTTTGTCAGAAAACCTTGCTTTACAATGAAAAGAAGGAAAACATAAATAAATGATACTCAAATATTTATAAAGGCGTTCAGCAGATCAAAATGTTTCATTCTGCCTTTATATTGTTACTTCGTGTCTCCCTGTCTGAGGCTATTTTTTTCTTTAAACCGTGCAATGCAGAATGTATTTTGCTTCTTATACCATTAATTTGCAGTGTTTTACTGAGTCCTTTCTCACAGGGACATCAATAGGGCATTCAACGGATACGTATGTAAATGTATGAATGGTATTTCTTTGGCTGTTGGTTTTGTGCCTTGCTGCTATGGGTGGTGGGACCGAGCTCAAAGTGGGAGATAGAAAGTTGCTCCAATGATAATATTAATTGTTGGCAGGCTGATTGAGTTCTGTCTTGGTGTATTTCTGTTCGGACATTGCACGTGTGAGAGATGCTCCTGCCCCTGACATGTATTATGTGCCGCTGCCGCCTCCTGCCCAGAGAATATGGGATTCCCTGCTCCTGTCAGTGGCAAATCCCCGTCTCCAGCTGCTTTTGACCCAACGGCAGGAATGCATCCTGATCCCGTTGCTGTGGGCAGGGAGATTGGTGCCCTCCTGGTCTGCTTTTCCCCCCCCAAATCCCTCTGGGCTGATGGGGCACTCTGGTAGGGAAAACTGCTCAGGACGCAAGGAAGGGGGAGTCTCTAGAGACAGAAATTCCAGGAGCTCTTCAGGAGTTGTGGTTTTTTCTCCAAATAAATAGTTGGCATCGCTTCTGCCAGTATCTGAGCTCCTTCAGGTCCTCATTTCTCCATGTTGCCCATGTACTGTATTGCTATCAGTAGGGTCTGGTCATAATGTCATTGCCCTGAGGAAAACTCTTTCATTATGTCAAGAGGATCTTGGCCAGGTCCTTGAAACTCTTACAGTATTAGTATCTGCAGCTAAACAGCAGAGGGAAATATTTTGGCACCCTGAGCCTGCACTGGGGTTTCTACGTGCAAGGTGTGCTTTGGAAAAACACAACAAAGTAATAAACCCAATGCATTTTAACAGAAAAACAAGAGTCATTGTTCACATTTATAATATGCCTGACTGGGGGCAGGGACTCAGAAAAGCATCCTGTGGTTATCCCTGGGGACTTTGAAGAGGTTTTCAGATGTGGTTCTGAATCCATAGCATTCATTGCTTCCTGCGACACATGTGACCTCTCTCAAATTTTTTTTCTTCTTTTTAAAATATAAATAAGGTTTATTTATTTATTTAAGTATTAGCCAAGTTCTGTATTGTAGGTTAGTAAAAAACCCCACAATCAGTGCTTGCTATTGGGCAATGTTAATTCCACTAAGACCTAAGCCTGACTGAGTTGTAGCTTTTGTTCCTGGAAACTCAAGGATTCCTGGGATTCTCGCTGGACAATGAGATTATCTATTTTCTTGTGGCTTTGAATTTAACATATTAATTTTCTGCTGCTTGTTGTTTAATCACCCACAGTTCAAATGCAAAAAATAGAAGAAATCCTGTCGTTAAGAGGGAATCTGAAATGGATTAGAGAACTCTTGACAAACTATGAAACTGTTAAAGCATAAAGTTGTGTTGTATTTGTACTTCGCTATTTTGATTTTCTTTGTGGATGATGTGAAAAAAGAAAATGTAAATTGACCCAACATACTGGCAGTTGCAGAAAGCTGTTCGGAACCCTCTTATTGATCATCGGCAGAAAACGTTGTCTTGAATTTCCGGCGCAACTCATCATCAGGGTGCTAGAATTTCTGGGGTACCCAGCTTTGAGTTTTGTGGGGTGCCCTGATTTTCAGAGAAGAGATTTAACTCCCACGGTCACTATTTCACAGTTTGGCTTCCAAAGCCACCGACCCCCCCAAAAAGTGCAGGTTTGAGAGCTGAAGCAACGACAGGCATCTCTAGGAAGCCCCAACAGTACAGTGCAAAACTCCTCCTGCTGCAGGATCCCCACCTGGACCGCTCTGGGGTGGTACCTGCTCCCCACTGTCACTGCAGTCAATTAATTGAGGTGTTTGCTGCTCTCCCTCCCTGGCCGTGCTGTCTCTCACCGGGGAGCAGTGCTGCCGGTGCTTCCTCTCCTGTGGTGCTGTGATCTGCGGGTCGCGCAGCGCGTCCTCGGCAGCGCGTGTGATTAGGGATGCGGTCGGAGGGACCTTGACAGGAAGGTGTTCCCAGCAGCAATCATGTTGTAATGATGCAAGTAAACCTGTTTCCTGACTACTTTCCGACGGGGCTGTAAGACTGTGGGGCCGCTGCGCAGCGCTTTCCATGTGCTTCCCGGCATGAGCTCGTGATGAGATTTCACTCTGTGCTGCTTTCCGCTCCGGAGTTTTTATGGAAAGGGTTGTCCGAGAACTTGCCTTTTGCAAAGATATGTGTAAAAATGATGCCTTGTGCCATTGTGTGGCTGTCGTGGAACTTGCAGTGGCCCTGGGCAGAGAGGTCGGGCAGGGCAAAGCTTGGCTGGGCACAGTGATCTGCTCCCTGGCCAGCAGCCTCCAGGGTAGAGGCCACCCAAGGGATGATGGAGCGGGTAGGAAGGAGAAAAGGGGTCACACCATGGCGCGATGGCAAAGCAGCTCGTCCTGCCCGCTCTGAGGGGGATGATGCTGTGCTGTCCCCATGGGATGTGTCCAGTCCAGTGCTCCCAGGAGGACCATGCCACTGGGTGGCCTGTGACCTGTGGCATTGCCTGTGAAGGTGAGGAGCTGAGGGTGCTGGTTTCTGTGGCAAGGAATGTACTTGTTTTATGATTACTTCGTCCCTGGTTTCAAGCTGCTGCTTTTAGTTGTGGCTCATCAGATAGTTGATCCTGTGAAGGCATCTGCCTGCCTGGCACCCTGGGGGCTGCCCTCCAGATCTGCAAGGCGAGGGACACCTCTGTGTGTCCGTCCAGGCAGCACTGTGGGGCCGGTCTAACCTGTCAGGCTTTGCAGTCACAAGCCACGTAAAGCCCCCAAGCCCCTGGCTTGCAGCAAGCTCTGTGTGAGCACGGCGAGGACTTGCCATGGTGGAGGTGGTGGTGGGCGAGTGTCCGTCTGTCTGTCCTGGGAGCGTCAGTCCATCCTGGATCATCCCTCCACCTCCGAGTGCCCGGGGCAGCGTTGTGTCTGTGTGTTCTCTCACATTACAGGGCCCTCTCTGCGGTTTCCTTGGCCTATTATAATACAAATAAATAATCATAACAAAAGCCCATGTGCCTCCTTGGGAAAATAACAGTTTTCACATGCAGATACTCAGGAAGTTAAAATTGGCAGCTCTGACTAGTCCTGCTGATTTGTCCACACATTTATTCTGATATGATGCTTAAATGGAATCAGCTTTCTGCTCTGGCTCTCACAAAATGCAGCTTTCCTACCCCCGGTACCAGCATAAGAGGAGAGGAGATGGGAAATAAGGTCTGTTTCTAAATGAGTGGGAGAAAAATCAGGTATGTGACTCCTCTAATTCAGACAAGGCTGTCTCTTATTGTTTGGCAGTTCGACTATAGCTTCAGTACATGGGAAAATTTTCTCTTCCAATTACACAGCAGTTTTGTGGTGGCTGAGTGCTATAAATGGGAATGCTTTGCAGCCAAAGATATCTCATTCATAAATCCCACTGTTCCACTCTATAATTTTTCTCTTTTGGATAGATCAGTATTCTGTGGTCATATCAACCACAGTCATGCAAGCAAAAATGAGTAGTTAAATATTGTGACAGTCCTATAAGTCTTCTTAAAGCGCTGTGCAGAACACAGTTATTCAAAAGTGTCACTTGGTGCATGGAAAGGAATTGACCCTTTACTAATATTTCCAGTAAAAGCTCTCGATTAAAAGAACACAACGCTGAAGATATCTGGTCTGATTGGACAATTTATAAATTTCATTCTGAGTGCCAATGTTTTGACACACGTGTCTGCAGACACACATATACAGGTACACGCAGATCCATCTGCGCCATAAAAATGCAGGTATGGTATATACGCACTCATATGTTAGCCTTATATGCTCACTTACTTTCTAGAGTGTGTGTTTATGAATTTAACATGACTCTCCCTCTCTATCTGCTGTCCCTGGGAACACCTCTAGCCAGCAAGCTAAAAAATGAAATACACATCTAAAGAAATGTTCCCATAAAAGAAATAACTCCTCGATACTGGTGCTGTGCGCTCCCGTGCCCATTAGCATTCAGTGCAGCAGGTACTTTACACAGACCCCGCAGGAGAGACCCGGGGCTTTCAGCACTCCCAGGGACCCCGTGTCACCCGCTCAGCTGGTGTAAATTGGGCAGTTCAGTGGAAATCGCGGCGCTGAGCTGATTTACACAGGCTCAGAGGCTGGGACCGGCACTGAACCTTGAGGGGACTGAGTGGAGACTCTTCCTCACAAGTACACGCGTGCTCCTGCACCTCTCCCAGTGCCTCCCTGCCTGCTGGCAGGACGACGCACACGTCTGCAATTGCATACCTATGCCTGTTTCTGTAGATGTCTATTTTTTTTCAAAGCTGCCTGCTGATCAAAAATGCACAGAATGGTACTTTTGTTTGCAAAACACCCATAATGGCTTTTTTTCCCCCCACTGGTATTTTCTTCTTTCTTTTTTTTTCTTTCTTTTTTTTGTTAAACTTAAGCAGAGCTGTCTGTCTAGAGGTATGTATTCACACTGAGAGGTCTAGTTATCCCGTAATAAGCACGTGTAACTCCCATTAGTGTCAATGAGAACTTCACATGCATATCAAAGGGGAGAATAGATTCATATGCTGTGAGCAGGATCTGAAATTCAGATTTATAGTTCATGTTGCGTTTAATGGATAAAGTCTTTGGCAGAGAACTGAAAACTCCGAGGTGTTTATAACATTCCAGGTTCCCTTCCTTTTTAGTTAAAAGCAGTAGCGGAACAAAAAATGTAACTACCATTCTGTTGTATTAAAAATGTACATATTTACAGCGAGGACTTTTTTCCCTTGCTCTTCTGATTTTTCTGTAATGGCTTTCCTGTTTTTAAAAACTCACAGATAGTGACCTCCAGGGTCTCTGAGGGCTGGATGCACTTGTGTGGCCAGAGACCAAACTAAAATGAAAGATTAAAGCAATTCTGAAAGATTTCCTGATAGGCTTCTGCCAGCGCTATTTCAGAAAAAAAGTCCCCTGTCATCTGGCCCTCAGCCATTTCCCCGGCCACCTCTGTGGGTGTAGAGCAGAGAGTAATTTCAGAGCTGCACTCTGAGTTTTTGTGGAACTGTTTATTAAATATTTAAGCTTTTCCTTTTCTTTTTCTGCCTCTAATTCAGCCGTGCCGCAATGAGAGCAGGATTTTCTAAAGGATGGTGTATCCCTGGTATTTGGCTGCTCTAGTGCCTGATAATGCGCTTTTTGGGAGGATGAACAGTGGCCTTAATAGCACAGGCGTGGTTTTTTGATGGTTTAGGGCAAGCTTGCCGCTCTGCCTGCCCTCCTTTGAGGGGGGTGACACAGGGACCGGCAGGGTCGTGCAGAGATTTTGGCTGGAAGCATGACAAAAGCTTGGAGCAGGACCGCAGCGCGTGAGATGCAGCGTAATGCAGCGATGTGGGGTCCTTGGCTGCCTCAAAACCATCTCATAGCTCCTGCTGGTCCATTAATGCCGTGTCTCATCTCTGGATGGGCACGGAGATGCTGGTCCATTGGCCACCTTTGGGCTGGATTTCCCTCTTCTGGCATTTCCCTACGCAGCCAGATGCCTTTCTCCCTTTTTGCCCACTCTGAAGAAATCATGGCCTCGGGGGCGCGGGATTTTGAACTGGTTTTGTGTTTACGGGCAGTTGCACCCAGGCTTTGGGTGCTGCGGTCGAGGCAGCTCATCCCAGCAGCACGGTGGGCAGGGATCCCGCAGGGGGGCAGGGGGTCCCCAAACTCCTGCCATGTCCCCTGCCTTGGAAAGTTTGCACTGGGGCAGCCACGCCATTGTGCTTTGCTTAGGTAGCACGCCATGGAGCCAGAGGATTTTGGATTTTGGGGGCAAACAGCTGGATACACAGTCATTTTCATGACGTTTAACTGATTTGGTTGCACAGAGATTGCCACTGAGGAGTGGCAGGATGGTTACTGCTGTCCATCAGCTGGGCAGGCAAAGGATTGATCCCTAAATAAATTCTGTTTCAGACCCTTCTCCACTCAGAAATAATGTTCTTCTGCATTCCAGCATTACCCAGGATTAGGTATTAAGAAACTCAAACAGAACTAAACCTTTGGAAAAGGGTTCCTAGGGTGAATTTGGGGGCAGGGAGACCCAGGGCTGCCCAGCCTCAGGCTGTACCCCCATTTGCACCGAGGGCCAAGAAAAGGGCCACCCCCGTCCCAGGGGTGACGGGTAGCCCCAGCCTGGAACCTGCAATATGCTAATAAAGCCCATTCACTTATGCTGTGAAGGAAACATACGTTTTCTCCAGGATTTTAATCAGGTTTTAAGTGGAATCAGTGGCTTAAAGTTGTTTAAAAAAATTGCATAACAGAAACCACAGCTGATCTTTAAAAACTCTTTTTCAGAGGGAAATGGTGATTATAAATAAGAAGGCAGTTTTATAGCTCAATTACTTTAGTAACTTGATTTAACAGCTTGTTTTTTAAATCTACACCAAACCTAAGATAAAGGATTGATAATGTAATATGTAGAATACATTCAGCATAAAACCTGAAAATCCTACATCATAGCATTCGAAGAGAAGCATAAATGCACGCCGAAGTCTACAGTGGTTTTATTTTAACTAGTATAATATAACAACATGACATGCTGTGAAAAATAAATAACTTTTGAAAATGCATTTTCCAGGAATGAAAGTAATATTGAAAAATGACTGAAGTAATCACTTTTGTATGGATTCCGAGAGCAAAAGAGACGAAAAGAATAATTCAGAACTCAATGCAGTGTTATACGAAAGCATATAAGGGTTTTATAAAATACACTGCTCAAACCTGTGCTGTGTATCTGCTTACGGTCAGATGTGGTGAACTTTGAGTGGTCCCTTTTTGTGTGAATAGTCTTATTAAAAGTGATGTATCCTGCTATGCACACAGGCTTTATTTAGCCTTGAAGTGACAGAATATGACCTGTAGACAGAGCACACGAGCTTCTAGACTGTTACTAAATGCCATTTTTGCTTTGATTATCATTGTTTGGTGTGAAACAGACCAGCTACAGTGGAAATCTAATCTGGTTCCCATTAGCCTCAATGGGAACAGCATCATGTCTTCACTTTTTTTTTTTTTTTTTTTTTGGGAGGGGATTGATTTCTCGCTGAGAAATCTCCCCTGTTATTTGCATACAACTTGCCATTATATTTTTTTAGCTCACAGTTCGTAATACAAATGGGATGCAATACTTGCAGGTCTTGGAGTATTTACCTGTCATTGAAATATTTTTAGTATCTGAACAGTAATGGAACCTGATTTGGCAATTTTGGGGTCTGAATCTTCTCTCAACTATGCCAGTGTAAACTGGGAATAAATTCCCCAGAACCAGGGGAATTGGTTACACGTGCTATAGAGAGTAGTTGAATAGCTGCAGCTCCTGCTTATTCCTATGGATAGTGTTGAAAAAGGAAGCAGATTCGTGCTTTGGGTGGGACACCTCACATAGGGCCCTCCGTGGGGCTGCAGCGCTCACCTCTCCAGTCAGAGCACAGAAAGTCATGTTTTTATGCCTGTGGTTGAGGCTGCGTAAGATGGCAGTTGTTGCAGCACCTTTCCTGTGTGTTTCTGTTAGTTTTTTGGAAAAGGAGACGGTGCATCATTTTCAAAGCCTGCTGATGATGTATATAAAGGGGATGTGAGGCAGCTGGGGTATTAAGCAAATACTTGTTGGGCAAGGAAGATGCTTTTCTTTGCAGGGCTTTCATTTCCACTTCGAAGTCTGGGCAGGAGGCAACAGAGAGCTGACACCTTGGTGGCCACAGCTGGGTGAAGGCTCCTGGTCCATGGCACCGCCAAAAGCATCCCTGCTGATCCATTTGCACGCCGCAAAGGAAAAGCCTGCAGGTCTTAGACCTAAAATGGTCTTCTCCTGCATTGCCTTGAATATTTGCAAACTCCCCCTGGGATCAGACAGAGCTTTGGTGGGCCAAGGGTAGAGGCGCAGTGCCTATACAGTTAAATGTCCAGAAAAGGCGCTTTATGTTAGTTTTAATTTCCTGGTGGAAAATGCTGTTAATCTCTAGTGTTCTCCCTTACACTGTGTAAAACAGGATATTATACCTATAGCAATATTAACTCACTTTTATTGAGGAGCTTTTATTTTTGGTGCAAAACAGTGACTTGAGCATTGTATAAAGTTGGTAGCCGGCCGCAAAGGCAGGCATGAATAGGAGCGATTCAATGCCTGGGGTACACTTAGGACATTCTTTGCATCCTGTTAATTATGTTAGTTTTGGGATGGACTTGAAAACCCTATGCTGTGGCAAAAATCAGTGTTTTGAAGCTAGAACAAAGGAGTCTGTTAGATTTGCCTTACTCAGACCTACAGAGGAGCATTTAAATGAAAGAAGCCTGTCATTTTCCTCCCACCGCCTTACTGTATGTGTAAAACGGTGTGCAGGCAAGAGGGGGTTAATTCAATAAAATAAATATAAAATACTCTCCAGGCTGTTGGACAGAGCTGGAAGGGGTCAGAGGTTGTTGAGCTGCTTCACTAGCACACTAATCGATTTGCTGTCAAGGTAGTGGTGCTGGGGTTTCAAGTAAGAGAAGAATTGAGTGCCGCTCGGGCCCAATTTCCATAATTGCTCACTGCCTTTAGTGTACAACCTTTTATGAAACACAAAAAATATATCACTGAATTGTATTGATTAGCCATTGGTCTGAATAATTCACTTAGTATTTATTACCTGACCCTCAGAGGTTAAATAAATCCACTATCTAACTTTGGCTTGTGAGAAATATTACTTATTCATTGAAATGTGGACTGATTATTACACAATAGGAGTGTATCTTTGCTGTTCTTTTTATCTCCTCCTGGAAAACTTAGTCCCCGCTGCATCTTAATGGCAACAAGTTAAAAGAAATATTTATGGATAGTGAGGAGCATTTTCCAAAATAAACACTAACACATCCGTACTAGCATAGCTTGGCTTTCTTTTGTGAAGCTTTTTTTTTTTCTCACCCCGTAGTTCAGGTCACATTTCAGGGTCAAAACTCAAAATCCTCCAATGCGAACTTTTATGCACGACGGTAAAATATATTCATACGCAAAGTTTTCACTGCAAGCATCAAGTCTGCATAACAGCTTTATTGCTTGTGATGGGATCTAAGTCCATTTTTATAGCACTATTTTTGGATAGCTCCTGAAGGCCATAAATCTTCCTATCATATTAAACACCCTCTGATAATTAAATTCTCAAAGAAAACAGAAACCTTTCCTAACATGAAAAGATAAAATTTAAAGCAGCCAACCATGGACAGCTCACTGTCATTACAATAAAAATGATTTCACATCACCTTAAAATGTTTCGGACATAATCTGCAGGGCATTTTATGGCTTTGTCAAACATTAAGGCAATAATCAATTATTTATCAGAGGATGGTATTTACATATCGCTTTTAGCATAGCTAAACAGTCCTTCTTTTGTTGATGAGCTGATATACCTCAAACACAATAGCGTAGCTCTTAAATTTAATTATATACTCATTTACCATAAGATCTAGTCATCTAGATAAAATTGTTCAGTAGCTTGAAGTATTCCCTCCAAAAAAGATTTCCTAACTTTGTGTAAAGTCTTTCCTCAGTTTCCGGCCTGCATCCTCCAGCATCTCAAAGTATTGTTTTTGAAGTTTGATGGAATTTGTGTTAGGTCAAGAGGAGGAAACTATGTGAAGCTTTTTTTTTTTTTCCCCTTTTTTTTTTTTTTTTTAAATGAAATGTAAAGGAAAAACCTAATGTGGTCTCAGTGCTACCTTGTGTTTGTTGATAGCTGTGTGTGTCTGTATCCAGGATCTGGGCTTATAGTTAGCAGGAGCTCGAAACCCATGTTCTGGGTGTTATAATACTAAACCTCTTTTCCTGTATCACATAATGGAAGGAAAAGTCTGTCAGAAAATAATGGGGATATAATATGTACAAGATCCTCTAACATTTACCCAGGTGGCCAGCTTCCTGAGTCCTGAGCATGGAGTGATAGCGATAGTATTTAACAGCATCTTGGACCCTTCCACTTGGAGACCTCGCAGCACGTCCCAGACCCTGCCTGGGGTCACCGGCGCTGGGAAGGGGCAGGAGCGTGGGCTGCGGGGGGTACCCGGGCACGGATCCCGACCCACAGCAAGGCACAGCCGCGAGGGCAGAGACAGTCTGGCATCCATACGGACGTTCAATTTATAACATGCCTGCTGAAGTACCTGCGCGCAATGAACTGCCGGGAAGTCAATTTATCTGCCTGGCGGGCAGGAGCGGCTGCCAGTGGCACCTCGGTCTCGGAGAGCGGAGAACAGGGTGCTTCATGTTCAGAGGGGTGGGTGTCCATGACAGTGACATCTGAGTCCTGTGGGACTGTTTAATTCAGCGAGGGTTACTCCCTGTTGCTAAACCCAGCTGGTAACTCCCGGCAGGAGCTGAGCCCAGGGGAGAAGCTCAGAGAGGGATTTTGCAGCTGGTAGTGCTGATGGGGCTTTCAAAGTGGCTGCTAGAGGTGGGAGCGCTCCATCAGGCATTCATCCCTCTCTTCAGGTGCCTAAATACCTGCACAAATTTGGCCTTTGGCTAAACTTTAGGCACACAAATTCTGCCTGATGTGTTTATGCCAATGCTTTACACCCAGCATTGTCAAACCCTTGTGTCAAAGGGGTTTATTCCTCTATGGGACGTCCTCATGAGTTTTTCCACAGTTAACTGGTGTCATTTTGATGTTGCCCTCCCATTTCGGCGAGAGAAGGGTTAAGAAACGCATCTTTCCATCTCTGATAGGAAAAGACAGGTTCACTTCATCCTGTGCCACCATCCCTTTGTTCAGGTAAAAACTTCCTAGCTGGGATGCACAAATCAGTAGGAAAATGATTCAAAAAAGTTTATGATGGCATCTCAGGGCAATTCTGCTGTGGGTGTTGAAAGAAATCTGTTAGCTGAACGGTCTCATTTGGAAAGCTAATTATACAAATAACATTTTAGAGCAAGCTAATGTCATAATAAAGTTCATCATCATAACAGGCAAACAATCTATTAGTAAGAGGATCCTAAAACAGCAGCTCTGTCCTCTGGAGAAAGGGGGTTTACATCTCAATTGAAGATGCAGTTTTTGTTCACTCTAGGAACTCTCCTGCCCTTGTGCTCCTCACTAGCTCCAAAGTGGTGACGTCCTGGTCCTGGCTCAGGGGTTTGTGCTCTGCAAAGTCACCCATGCTTGTCTAAGGTGGGCATAAAACTCTACTGAGAAGTAGAATATTTTGCCAGTTTATATTAAAACTGGGGCTTCTTTTTGGTTTTGCCTGCCTTCTCTGGAGGAAAAAAAAAAAGAAAAGCAAAAATAGAAAAAAAAAGCCTTCTGGCAGTCGAGGGTGAGAGAGGCTGGTTCCTGCTCCCAGTTACATTTTAGGAAGGGGCACAGGGAATCTGACTTTCTTCCAGTGCTGCTCCACTCCTAGCAAAACAAACATAAAAAAAAAATATAAAAAATCCCAAACTAGCTCCTGGCCTCACTGCGACTCGCTCCTGGGGAGGGAGCTTCTCTTTCCAGCTGAGTAGAGTGGAGCAGGGGGTGGAAGGGCTGAGAGGAGCACTCCTACCTTCCCGCAGAGTGCTCCTACCGTGCCAACGCCGCCCTGAGATACAAGATCCTTTCCATTTCCCTTCTCCCAGGAGGCCCTTGATGGGATGAGGTGAGATGGGGGATGTACCATGCTGGCAGGGGTATGCAGCCAGCCACTCCCTGGAGCTGCTCGCCCCCCGCGCAGGTCGCCATGCATCTGTCTGTTGTTTCACGGGTGATTTCTTTGGCCTGTGTCAATCAGGATGCTGCGCACCAGTGTGAGATGCCAAAGGTAGACATCGCCATTCGGAGCTTTTGTCCAAGGAAAACGGAGGGGAACCCGCCTCCTTCCCCATCTCTCCTCCCCCTCATACACTTTAATGCATCCTGAAACATACATTTTCTTTTCCTTTTAGGTTGCATTGTACATAACATCTGAAAAGCTCTGTCAAAACAACTCATATGGGGGGAAAAAGTAATTGTCTTGATATGCAATGATTATCTAGAACTTAAGCAGCAGCAGAGAGAGGGTTATTTTGTTTGCAATTTAACTCAAAGTGCCCAAGATTTCCCAACTGTTCTATTTTTGCAAATGTAAAAGTTTCATAAAAGGGTCAGATTTAGGCCCTTGTGTGGGAAACCACTGATACTGCCAGCAACAGGGCAAGATCACTGCTGTGTTGTGGTTTAAATGTCTTATTGCATTCCATGCATTGCTGAACTGTATATAGAATGGATGACTTTAAATCTCTAGGACTTTGTGTGAATTAGCAACCTTTTGATTTTGTTTTAACATTTATATATTATTTTTAACTCTAGATGTTTGTGACTTCTACCCTCCCCCCAGTAAACAGTCAGCTTATAACACAGGAAATTATTGGGGCACTTACAAACAACCCTTGGAAATGGAGACCACTTCTGTTTCTCTTTTTGGACTCTTTACCTTTTTAATATTCTCATCTGGATGTTTTTTGGCCCCAAACTAGAAGCAAATGGAGAACAGGCAATTGCCATCAGTACAGAAAATATATAGATTTCATGTGCAGTAATGATGTATCTCAGTAGATTTAGTAAAACTAGAGATGTCACATTCACAGCTGGTTAACATTTTACACTTGAAGTCCTCATAACATTTGTATATGTTTCAACACTTCTTTTTTTCTAACTTGGGACCATCTGTATGTTTCATATGTGACACTGACTGGGAAGCACAAACTTTCACAGAACCAGCAAATGACTAGTTAGCTCTACCAGATGTCTGTCTTTTCCCACTTTATCACTCTAGATGCTGTTAAATTGAAATTGGGTGGGGGAAACGGTGGACTTCTGAACTAAGAACCATTCCCCAAAGAAGTTTCAAGTGAAGAATTTAGTTCCCAGGGTCTTCGCTGCACTTAGAATAGCAATAATAAGGATGATGGATTTGCACAGAAGGAAGACTTTTTTAATTTTAAAATAGATAATTGTAGACTAATCTAAGCAGGTATTACATCTGCAAGAAAGGCTGTTAAAACCTATTCTCCTAAATTTCAATTTGTCCTCCATGTATTTCTTTGCTCAGCTACATAGACCTCATTGTGCTTTTTCCATTTCGCAAAAGTTAATTTCTTACGCTTGCAAAGGTTAAACGCATGAAAAAAGCACCTTCTTTCCCGCTGCTCAGGTCCCATCAGGGTAAACCTAGAGGAGTAACTGGTGTTCTCATTGCATCTCTTCTGAGCAATCCTACCTCAGTGATTTGTTTTTCCTCTCGTGGCTGCTGTGGAGCCATACAGTACTTCAGTTGTTTTTCAGTGGGATATTGACTACATCCTTCTGCGTTTTAAGAATCTTGTCATGGATTTTAGTGTAGAGTCAACTATGCAGGCTCGGGGAAAGCTCCAGCAGATCCAGTCATGAGGATAAACAACAGCTTGGTATTGTACAGTGCAGCGTGATGGGTGTCCCCTGAAGTCAGAGACTTAAATTAATTACGTTTAATCAACCCATGCTGAACAACTGAGCTAGACACCTCAACCTTATCATGCTATATCGCTTTAATGTCCTACTTACACTCAGAGCTGAGGTGCAGGGGATGGATGTGACCAAGCCTTTCTGGCACTTTGCAGGGAAAATCAAAGATCCCTTCAAATGGAAGATCTGTGGGTATACCATTAAAAAGTGATACATAATGCTTGAAAAGAATATCACAAAGTTGTTTCAAATCATATTACTGGGAGCTTTCACTAAAGGGAAAACTTACTCCTATTCTAAGGTGTACGTTGTCAGTAACTAAAGTTAGCAGGAATCTGATTCCATTTTTTACATTCAGACAGACCTGTAGAGACATATTAAGTAGAAAATCCACAGAAAAGGAGAACCACCTATAGGAAATCTTGCAGGGTTCAGACAAGGGCAGTTTCATGTGACCTCGTAGATTGGATATAAAAAGGCTGCTATTAGTTCCATGTCAGTTCTTATAGCGAATGTTGCAGAGTAATGGAGGGTGTTAAGCTGTCAAGTACTAGCAAGGGTTAATAAGGTTAAAGAAGAAGTAAAAGCAGGCCAACAATAAAAAAAATCCCAAAATCCAAACCCATGGATAAATATGCTGTAATAAATAAAGGATGGCATATCAAGGAGGAAACTGAAGTCATAACTTGGGAGCAAAGCAGTTGGAGAAATTTGAAGCAGGATAATACCACATTGTTTCTTTTGTGCCGGTGATATGGCTAATCCCACGCAGCGCGGGATGCTGCGCAGCCAAGCTCAATCCCCTGATTTCCCATGGATAGTTGGAAAAAAAATTAACAATCCCCTAAATGTTCTAAATATAAATGGAGGAATGCAAATGAGTGAATAAATGCATACATGGACATTAAATAAAAGAATCCCAGGAACAGGAGCAAAGCACCTGGAGTTAGATATGAGCCATGTTTTGACATTGTCCACTGAGATGATTTGAGCTTCAGTGCTTTTTTGTATCTGAATTCTGAAGTAATTCATATCAGTGACTTTTTAAAAAAAGAAAAAGGTAGAACTTGAAGCTCTTATGACATGTTATTTTTTCTAGGAGTTTCTAGCATTGGTCTTAATTTTCGCCTGCTAGAACATTATTAAGAAAGGAGTTTTAAAGCTTTTTTCTTCCTTAGGAATATTCTACATGTTTTATAAGTCAAGCCTGAGTTTTGCACGTCTTTACATGCACACTGTCCTTCATCTTTAGGCATGGTTTCTGTGAGCTCAGTTATTCCAAGGAGATCAGTATTGCCTTCCATAACGTTAAGGCTGAAGCAGCATTTGCAGGTGAGAGCTACTGGACTGCAAAAAGTGCTTAGCTGTGATCTCCGTGGGCATCCTCCTTGTAGTACAATTGCTGGCAGGTCCCACAAGCTGCTCTTGGGGTGATCTGGCTTGCTATTGCAAAGGCAGTCAGCAAGTTGCCCCTTCTATTGGGAAGGTCCACGGATTTGTTGTTTTGTTTATAATCAGTGTAAAGAGCTTGAGAGCAGATTATTTTGCCTTTTTAAGTATAGGTCCTCAACCTATCAAGCATAGGTTATCAAGCATTGGAACAGGCTGCCCAGGGAGGGGGTGGAATCACCATCCCTGGAGGTATTTAAAAGATGGGTAGATGTGGTGCTGAGGGACATGGTTTAGGGGTGGTTTTGGCATAGGTTTATGGTTGAACCGATGATCTTGAAGGTCTCTTCCAACCCAAATGATTCTATGATTCTAATCTTTTTAGCGGTAGCTCCACCTTTCTTACCTGGAAAAAATAGTCCAAAGGACAATTCTATGAATTCTCACCAAAGTGGTTTTATTTACAGCCAAGTACCAATGGGGCTAAACTTTGTCTTGGTGTTTGCTTTTCTTTGTTCCGTTTGCTCGTCAGCATGCCCGCGAAAGCATCCAAATTATTTTTATTTTTTCCGAACCCGCCCCCATCAGTCCTCTTGCAGCCATTTGCAGACCACCAGCAGACAAACGTCCGGTTGAGAAACACTAAGAAAAGATGTAACGAGTCTTGAAAGGGCTTTTAGGCTGCTGGGTTTGCCAGTGGGCAGGCAGTGGTTGGATCTCATCTGCTGGTTGCTGGGACCTCCAGGCTGCCGGTAGCCCGTAGGTTGTCCCTGTTGATGGCCACCTCCCTGCCGGGGGTGGGGGCCTTGCAGAACGACGGGTATTTTTGCAGCTCCAGGAAAATGCTGTCCCCATCCCCAAATGCTCTGTGGAAGCCACCTCTTTCCCTTCGCCCAGGGAGATTGGTTTGGTGGGAGAGAGTTTCGGTAAGGCAAGAATGAAGAAAAGATCGTATTTATTTCCTCCACAAAGGGGCCGGAGGATCTGTCTCGTTCCAAGACATCTGATTAATAGCTCAACTGAAAGAGCATTGGAAAACGTTCACATCATTTATCAGTTTGAAGGAGGGAACCGAAAACAAAAAAAAATATGTTTGTTTTCATTTGCTTCCCTTCTTTCCCTCCTCCATCTGCCCTCTCGTCCTCCGGTCCCCCCTCCTCACCACGGGACAGGAGGGTGGCGGAGCAGGCAGAGGCGGTGGAGGGCAGCGCTCAGCGCACTCAGCTTCCCAAACCCAATTACAGGATTCATTGTTAGTTTTCAGCAGAAAATTGGAACATTTCAGCAAATGGAAAATTTTCTGCTAAGATGTTCTTTTCTATCCAAAACATTCTCTTCCAGAAAACCATTTTGATGAATAAAATTCTGGTTATTTCTGTCCTGGAAAACCTAGCTGGAGGTTCAGATCCGAGCTCCAAGCTGGCCGGTCTCTCCTGGACCTCTTACAAAAGTTACACATCTCTCTGCGAGCTGCGCTATAGGATGCCTGGAGGGGAGCAATATGTTTGTTTTTAATGATGCTGCTAGTTTTTGCTATAAATTTAAACAAAGTGGGCGGTATTGGAACCAGCTGCTAGAATTTTTTTGTTTGTTTGTTTTCATGAGAAAAATGGTAACGTACTGCAATAAATTAAACAATGTACATATTTTTACATAGCGCTGTCTCTGAGCATCTAGCTGCTAGGAAATTACAGAAGCTGAGGGCAGCATTGGGCCCTGTATTCATTTCACATGCACTGAAGTAAAGCGACAAATGTTTCAGAGTAACTGGATTTCCTTTTAAAGTGACACTTTATTTGTGCTTGAAAAATGTAATGAGCCTTCACTAAGAGATTTTTCTGGCTGTGTTCCTTCTTTAATGACCTGCCCTTACAAAATAAGCTACGGAAAAAAATATAATAATAAAAAAAAACATGGGGGAAAACACCCAAATCCATTTGGTCAACTTCTCTTTTCATTAAACGGAGAGCAGCAGCGCTTCTAGATGGGGAAATAAAATGCAGAGCCTCATAGGTTCCCATTAATTCCTCAGCCCATCCTTAATTAGTGTTTTACGGCTAATCCTCATCATATATCTTAAAGAGTTTCACTTGAGTTGGTTCCCCACAAGTTTTATTACATGCAAAATACTCGGAGTGGCGGCTGGGCGGTGGGAATGGCTGCGGTCTCGGTGCGGAGGGAGAGCTGCTGCTCCTAATTGATTGCTCACTGGAGCTCGCCCCAGCTCGTTACCCCTCAGGCCTGACTTCCCTCCATATGCCTGGTGTCAAATTTGGGAAAGCAGCTGGTCACTCAGAGCTCATCCTGCGGGAAGTGGTGGGAGCCGGGGAGCGGCGCTGCCGCCAGCCGCCAAAGCGTGTTTTGCTGCTGGTTCCACAGCCTTTAATTGAGCTGCGTGACAACACCATTCAGGAACGATCAAAATAAAGCCTTTGAGGAGGTTTGTGTTAACAAGTTTTTTGAAGAAACGGGGGGCTTTGTTGCAAGCATAATATGCAGATCAGACGCCTTTCAGCATCGCAATATTCTGCCTTGTGCTGGACCCAGCTGAAATAGAGCTGTAGGAAAAGGCCCTTTTAAAAATGCAGTGGCAGTCTGGTGGGCTCCCCTTGGATGGGCTGGGTTAAAAGTTGACTAAGGACACTAATTTTAATGCCCTCAGTGTAGAAAACACACGTATTTTACAACTAGCAGCAGTAACGGGAGCAGGCTAGACCTCTCCCAGTGTCCATGATTGAAAAATGCTATAGGGTCCATTAAGGCCATTTAAAGTTGCAGTGCTGTCTAATAGTATTAAACTATTATAGGGATCACACACGTGGCATTAGAAATTAATGCCCTCAACTGCAAGCAGCCGCTGTGCATGCTTTTTTGTCAACACTGCAGTACTTCAAGAGTATCTCAATTGTTTGTGATAATTTAGACCTAATGTTGTGCATTTTTTCATAAAATATTACTAATACTCAGCAGAGGGGCTGGGAATTAGCATTTGATTAAAGCCAGCTTGGAAATAAATGGTATTTGGTGGCCTCTCTCTCTCCGCCATTCAGCATAAGTTTATTTTGCATTCAAATAACCCGCGCAGAAGTGATGGGCTTCTCCTAGGTTTCAAATGATTTTCAGTAATTAAACCAAAGAAGAATGCCTTGCTCCCATCCACCCTCTCCCAGCTTTATGAGGACATTTGTCACCTTTCCACCTCTGGCGGGCTCCATCGGCTGAGGAAGGCTGTCGGTGGTACAGTAGATCTTGCTACCTTTTAAGCGTTGCAGTTCGCTCTCTTGCGGAAATCAATCTGCCGGGGAGCCGTATACACTGCGGATGGAAATGAGAGTCTTGATTTCAATTTACTAAGCAAGAAAGTTGGATGGGAGACCGGGGGGGGAGGCGGTTTGGAAGGGAAAAATCAGAATTCCTTAGCCTGGCCTTTGAGCTGGGTGATGCTCTGTGCTGGGCTAGGAATAGCACTGGCACCAGCCCCGGGGTGGAGAAGCTGTCAGAAACTTTGCTGTCTGTCCGTCCGCAGCATGTAGCTGGTCAGCTTCAACAGGGTGAATTTGAAGAAGGGAGAAAGAGGACAGTCAGTTCAGGGGTTGTTTTTCATCGTTTTCTGTTCTTTGGCAGTTTGCTTGCGTTATTTGTCTTGTGCCATTGGATCCCATTCCAATTATTTTAACTATTATTATTATTATATTTTTTTGTATGGCACACCAAAAAATTTTTTAAGCCTGTGACAGAAATGTCAGCATAAACAAGTAGTACCAGCGCGCTGCCAAACTTATTAAATGATATTCAGTGATCAGAACTTAGCAGCAAAGCAGAATCTGTGTCTGAGGGAATACCCACAAAACAAGTGAGGAACACAAACATTAATGAGCCTGATATAAAACATTTTTAAAGCATTTCTATAGTTGCTATAGAAACACCTTGGCCTTCACTCTTGCTAATTAGTTGGATTTTGCACATTTTATATTTGGAAATGCAAATCGGATTTCATAAATTATTACTTATTTTTCATTTATATTTACAGTACTGTTATCCAGATACACACAGGAAGTCTGAGATATTAATTAGTTATATAACACAAATAAACATGACATTTATGGTCACAGGATGTCTCTGTTTTAAGTATTTGTCTGCTAAATGCTTGGAGGAATTGTGCAAAGATTAATGCTTTTGTAGGGAAGTCGGGCAAATATAAATGAATGGGGCCTAATAAGTTTTTAATAAAGTGCATTTCTGGAGCAGTAGAAGAAATATAATTATTTTGGTCTATGGAACACAAGTCTGTCTTTGAGGGGCTATGCAGGGCTAAGAATATTGCTCAGGTGTTTCTCTTCTTCCCCCCACCGGAAATCATCACCACCTCCATGGGTGTAATTCCGGTGAGGTCCCATGGACCAGCCCAGTGCATGAAATGATGTTGCCAAAAGCAGCGTGTTTAGTCCCGTCTCCTTTACTCTCTAAAGTCTTTTTTGAAGTGTTAGGCCAATCAGTGTACCTTTGCCATTTTGTATGCAGTAGTCCAGGAAATACTCCAAATTCTTCCAAAGTACACACAGTACCCTTGTCTCAATTTTTCGTTCAATAAATACCCCGTTTGAGCCAGTGAGGGCTGAGCTGAGGAAAAGGCTGCAAAGATGGGACTGTGTCTGCGTGTCAGTGTGTACAGATTTACCCGTTCGCTATGGATATGCCTTTGGAGACTCTGAAAATTCCATTGTCCTTATTTGTTCTGTGGATTTAGTAAACGAGCAACAGCCTTTTTGCCTTGGTGGTCCGGTGGATTTTCTATTGTACTTCACTAATTTTACTGTTTTAGTAATAAGCAAGAATAGCCTGCTTTTTTGCATCTGTAGTTCCACGTAAATCCACATTTTTCCACATGCTGGATGCTAAATAGTTTTAGGAAGCCACTTGAATAAATAGCTGAAAAATGCAGTTTGTTCATATGTTATCTCGTTAATCAGTGACTTCAGTAGATGCGTGTGTTCTGGACTGCGCTCGCAGGAAACTCGCTACAGTTTAAATGAGTTTATTAGCTGAGAATATGAACAGTTTGTTCAAATCTAATCTATTTAAACCATCTAAATAAAACAGTGAACAGTTTTACTTTGTACGCGGCGATGAAAAAAGAACAAAAGTTTGGAAAAGGCTGCTTTCTCTTCTGGAAATTGAAACTGATATTAGCGGCGAACACAGGCACGCGTGCTGGATGCTGGCAGTACCAGGAGCGCCGCGGCGAGCGAAGCGCTGCAGACAATGCTAATGGAACAGCTCCCGGATCTAAAAACATTTTTGTTGGCTATTTGATACTTGAAATGCCAGCGGACAGCCAATCTGAAAAGGGAAAAAATTACATTTCTGATATGTTACATTGTGTTAAATTGGATTCTGTTGTCATGCCATGTACTGCTGTGTCATTTCATGTATTGACTTTTAACCGGCTGGAACCATGTCATTTTTAGAGATTGCGACGTGACAAAATCCAACCTGCGTTATTGAAAGAGCAGTCGCTATTTCTCTTTTGGCGTTCTGGAAACCAGAGGAGGAATTCACTCCTAAGTATTTATGGAGCGAGATACACGAATATGGAGTACATTTTTATGCTGATTACTATCTTTCCTGCCAAGCAAAAGACTTGGTGCCCATGCAAGCCAGACGGGGAGATAGCTACACACACAGAGGTCCAGATCTTGCAAAATTAAGCAATGTGGAGGGACAGGGAGGGATTTTCTGCTCTACGCTCCGCAGGGCTGAACAAAAGTGGAAGTGAGCTGTGAAACTTTTTGCCCCGAGTTCTTCTTGCAGCAGCTTTTCCTGCCCCCCATTGACGCCCAGCGTTCATCTGGTAGATCAGGTAGGACCTGGATACCCCAAAATACATATGCACCCCAAAATTTGGTGCTCCTCGCTGTGATGGTGGGTGTTGCAGTGTGATCGGTGGCTGAGCATCTGCAGAGGCAGCTGGCTGGGCTTCACACAGCTTGAGGATGGGCAAAAAAGGGGAGAAGAATTTGATCCCTTTTCATGAGCTCCCAAATTAGGTATCACTGCATGGAAATAACAATAAGGCCATCAGAAATGCTTAACTCCTCAAAAAAAAAAAAAAAAGGCAAAAAAAAAAGGCACCATATAAATAAAAGTTCAGTAACTTCTGTACAACTGAGGTAGGAGAAAATATTTGCAGAACTGGGACTCAGCCTGCTGTGAGCAACAGGCGTGAAATGTGGTCATGTCGAACCTAAACACAAAAAGAGTTAAAACATGAAATTTCATGTTCAATGAAAAGCCAAGGAGGACAGTGCGCACCCCTCTTCAGTCCGACACACGGGCTGGTTTGCCAGGACGTTGCAGCACTGGTAATTCTCTCCGGAGCAGACAAGCTGTTCCCTGGAGCAGTGGCCTGTGTTTTCAGCTCCAAACTGGGAGAAGGGGGAAGGGGACAGTTTTTAATTTGTTTTTTTCTTTTTATGGACTGCTCTCTGAGTCCTAAAAATGTTTTTGGTTTTTTGGGGGATGGAATAAGCAAATGTCATTGCATTTTTTCTCTCTGTTTCTCCCCCAGTACTTTTTTGCAGAAGGAGGACAGGAGACAAAATAAAGTAAAACGCAGCAGTTTTGCTTTCCGATTTCTTTGCCAAAATGGAAGTAATGAAATCAGTAGTCCTCTTGGGATTTCTCTCTCCCTCGCTCAGATTTTGGTATTTGTGACATTTGCTCCTCAGATGAGGAAATGCTCCTAAAAAGTCCTGCGCCGAAAATGTCAATAAACAAAGCAATAAAAAAAGGCGGGATCGGTAACAAAAAGGCATTGTTTTTTGGTATGTGGCGAACCGGCTGCAGGGTGAACCTCTCAAAATAGACTCCATCCTTCAGGACGAGGCCCCCACACCTCTCTTGCAGAGGATAAATTAAACGGCGAGGCATTTGCTGGTCCCCAACCCCACCAAAGCAAACAAGCTCTTGAATTCAGGGCTGTCATCAGCCCCGGGAAGGCCCTTGCAGGATCACAAAACAAATCGAGCAGCGGAGGGTTTCCGGGCAGCCAGCTAACAAAAATATACTATCAGAGGATGCAGTCCGCTGAGCTCTGCGTCCGACGCAGCAGTGGGCTGCAAACCTGGGCTTCCGCTGCACCACTTCACCCCACATCTGGAGGGGCTGCGACCATCAGCCTCAGACCGTTTTAGAAATCAGATACTCGGGGTATCAGGAAGTTGATTCGACTTCCACTTCCTTAGCAAAACACGCATTAATATTTAAGGTTTTCTTTTATAAAGCCGTGTTCTGTCTCGAGCACAGGGTGAAATTATGCGCTGGGAAAATTTGCTGGGATGGAGCTGGAGCGTTCAGTGATTTCGGGCCATTTTTAAAAAGCACGAGCTAATTGAATCCTGCTGGTTTGTTAGTGCTCTTTGACAGCTTTATATAAGTACTAAATAATATTTATAAAAAATAGATATATATGTCTACATAGGCATACACACACCTACAGAAAGGAGGAAAAAAAAAATCTATAAAACATTTCCACACTCAGTTAGAAAAGAAATAATGTTTATTATACTCAGTTCTGCACTGTGTTTAGCATCTTTCTTCAATTAGATGGCCAGATGACATGGATCTTCCTGTTACTTTCAGTAAGCACAAGCTTCACTACCAAGGTTGGACCTTTTGCTTTTCCTTTCTTGAAAGACAGTTTCCCTTTAAAAAAACCCCATATTTTATTGTAACAGATTAATAGGGTGCCACAAAACTGATAACGCGATCTTGAATGCCGTGTGGAATTCCACTTCTAATCCAAAAGTCTCATTTTTCATACATTAAAAAATGTTTCTTGCTTATGAAAGTTTCTTTTTTTTTTCCCCTTTTAAATATCTCTGGGATAAAAAAAAACAAACAGAAAAATATTTCTTTAAGGGCTTTACTGATTCTCTGTGAATAATCTATTTTTTTGAATAAACAGTCTGTATATGTTAATGTTGGTTATCTGAAGTTTCATGGTCAACAGATGTTCAGTGGAATAATACGCAAAGGTTTAAATTCAGGCACTGAATGTTCTTTCATGGGAAGTTTACCTTGTGGATCCAGACGTGTTGTCTTTTTAGAACCGCTAAATCTTTTTTCCCCCCCTTTTAATCAGAAATTAATGTAAATGTGCCCAATATACACCTACATACCAATATTTAAAACAACAAGCCTGACTTTTGATTGCTGTCTCCCCACGTGCTCCCATCCGCGGATAAAATACAACAGTCAAACCTCTGTCTCTCCCAAAAAATTGGACTCGGGCAAATAGCTGAGACTTAAACTCAATAAACTCGGTCTCCGAAGGGCTGATGGTAAAAGAGCATTCCAGAGCCAGGAGTCATGTATCAGCGATGGCCTGTTTCCCATCCCCGGTTGCTCAGAGCTGGGAACAATTAACAAGAGGGCCACAGCTGATCCCGAATGATGGGCTGACAGATTGGGAGTGAAAGTGATCTCCTAGGTGCTTAGCCTCAAACCGCAGCCGTAGGGACCTCTGGCAGAGATCCGCGGGGCGGGCGGGGGGAGGCTGTGCCGCCAGCTGCCGGGGCTCCGCTGCGGATGCTGCCGGAGCGCGGCGGAAGATGGGCTGTGGGTGCGAGCCCTGGAAACCCACCTGGAGGCAAAGAGGAGCTGAGAGGGCGAAGGAGAGGAATAGAGGATTTTGTTTGTGGGAGCAACTATCCTGCACTTCCAGGTGGCCTCAAATTAATATTGGAAAAAGGGATTTTGTTGGTATTTAGGGCATTTAATTAATAAGCTGCCAGAGAGGCAAAACAGATTTGAAACTTGGCGTGGCTTTTTTTGCAATACAAGCTGGATTACTGTCCCCCTTTAGCTCGTGTTTAGCAACCCTAATTGCTGCCTGCTTCTCTTGGTGTGAGGAATCTAGATCACAAAAGCTTTCTTTTCAACACCCCTTTCAACCGTCCATCCCTCCTCAGCGTTTTGTTTTACCAGCCCTGGCTTATGGGAACCTGGCACATGCTGCAGCAAGGAGGAGTTGGGGCAGACGTGGATGAGGTGTGTGGATGGTACAACACCACAGTGGTGGTGGTGATGTGAGGTTCTCAGCCCTAGCCCATACACAGCTCCCCATCCCGATGGGCAGCAGCCCCTGCAGATCCCTCCTTGAGCATCACTCTGCAGGGATTGCAAATATCAGCTCCCAGTCCCTCAGCTGAGACCCATCAGCCACAAACAAGGGGCAGTTGGCAGTGCTTAAAATTTATAATTTTTTCCCATGGGAAGAAGCTGACACACAAGCCTACCTACGGAGCCTGGGTTTGCTGCTGGTGCTGTACCTAGATGCCGAAGTGAGTTTTTAATTGGTTTTTCCTCAGCCTGTTTTCCTAAGCGTAACAACTGGGTTTGGGTCCTGAGCAAGTGTGCGTTGTTATTGTTAGGGACATTGCTGTGATTTTTCCAAGAAGGCTGAAGGGGTGAGGTTCCCGGGTCCTTTGAAAGTGTCAGCCTAAGCCCATTGTGTTACCAAGCTGTAAATCAGTAACTGATAGAATAGCAAGTGTGTGTGTGTGACCAAAATAGTGAGTGTGTGTGTGACCCCTTATGTGTGTCTCTGTGAGCAGGCTGAATCTTTAATGCAAGGCAGAAGAAGGGGCTTTCTGCAGGTGAATATAAAAGAATGTTGAGGTTCTTTAGAGGTGGCATCCTGGAGACAGTTATATGGGAAAAGGCAGACACCGCCTAGGGGTGCATCTTTATTTTATTTATTTATTTGTTCGTTTGTTTGGCTTGGAGCTGGACTCGTTGTACGATTGCAGCTGCTGTAAAACTTATGTAGGGACCAGTGCTGCAAAGTATGATTGGGTGCCTTTTTGTGAATTCCCTGAGCGTTCAAAAGAGCATTTTAATAAAAAGACTGAGAAAGCCATCACTTCTTAAGTTTCTAAAATAACACCTCTCCCTATCATTTTTCTTTTAACTCTTTTCTATTAAAACTTTTTGAGAGCAAAGCTAAGGGCACTGAATAATTTCACTTTAAAAAGACGGGAGTCATTTTAGCAGAAGAAGGGGTGGTTCTGGAGTGGTTTGTTCATGATAGGATTCACTTTTTTCTTAAATCTGTTGCCTTTGTCCGCACTGCAGAATGGTTTCAATATGAGAATCTTTGCTGGAAGGGGACAACTAATGAGCCATGAGATGGACTCTGACTTTTGACTCTGGAGATGTCAGCTAATTCCTCCTCTAGGTTTCCTGCTAGGCTGCAGGTGGTTGTCCCTGTGTCTTCCTGAGAAAAACTCGGCCTTTTGGAGGCCAAGTTCTTCCATGAAGGTGGGGAACTGAAAGTATTGAGAATTGCTGAAGGCTTGAGGTAGCTGTTGTGCCTGAGCACTTGGAAAGCTGCCCTTGCATTTGTCCCTCCGTTCAGGGTGATGTCGTGGAGTGAGACAACTCCAGCTGCCTTCCCAAGAAGATGGGTCTCATACCCAGATCCGCACCTCCGTGCTTCAACCTTCTGCACAGGTGCACAGAAAGTGACTTGTGTATCAGCCAGTTTTCTCCTTACAAACCAGGACTGCTGTGATTAAAAGTTTAAACAAATCCCAAATACTTGATTCCTGTGTGTGCCCAGCTTGCGTAGGAATGTTACCTTGTAAGTTAGCATGTCCCCAGCATCCCTCCTTAATGAAGTAATCTTTTTTGTTGTTAAAACTGAGATTTTTTTTTTCTTTTTTCATCAAAGTGTGTTTTCCTCTTTAAGGTATGAATGTTTCCTTTTATGCTCCTTCTGCTTTTTTTGGTTTATGTTCTCCCTTGGGTACCAATGCAATGGCCATTTGGTCATTCAGGAGGAAAAATACATTTAACAAATGCTTTTCTGACCCATATCTTGCTTTGAGATGTGCAGAAGATGGATAGTCCTAATACATTCTGCTCTCTTCCTCAGAAAAAGCAACTTAAATTTCATAGACAGAATGTAGGTTTTCCATGATGCAAAGTTGCAAATTGTATTGTCATTCAGATTACTGATGTTATTTTTGAGGTGTTGTAACTATGGACAATCTAATGGCCTAAGACAATGCAAAATACCCCTTTAAATTATAAATACTCAGCACGAAAAGTTCCGTCACGTTTCTTAAAAGCCTGCTGACGAACAGCTTTGTGCTGGGAAATGGCTTCCTAAGCATGTTTGGTTGTGTGTGCCTTTATATCTGAAAATGGGGATATTCTATTTTAGCAAAGATTCCCAAGAGATCTGCATGTCTCTCGCTCTCTACCCCTGTTCTTTCTTGATTTGTGTGATGATGAGTGCAATGTCGCTTTATTGCATTGATGGGATCATATTTAGCGGCCTCATGGCTTAGTTCTTAGGAATGCCCGGAAACTGTATTGACACTGATCGTTTCAGAGCCTATTATACTCTAAAACCTAAAATACAGTTGATAGAAAATAGTATCAATCCTATGGCATTTGCAGATGCTTTTCCAGAGCACTGGCATCTCAAGAGCTGGAACTTTGTTGTAAGAAGTCTGCATTCACTGCTCCTTTTTCCTGGTTATTAGAAAGTAAGGAAGAGCCCAACTTGGATGGGGTTTTTTGTCATTAATTTTCAATGAGAATGTGATTATGCTTTAATTGATGAGCTCTCCTGTGAAATCTCATGGCATAGATAATAAAGATAACAGGTATCTTCCTGACCTGGGGAAAGAACAGACTTTCCCTCTGTATAACCACAGCACTAATGACACTTAATAGAGAACATAATTTCACCTTTTTTACTTTTTTTTTTTTTACATAATTCTGCTTCATCACTCACTAAGGACCACATTGTCAGCAAATGTGTACAGCTTCATGTATTTTTCAAGCTATTCTTGCTACCTTTGTGATAAGCCTCGTTTTATGCCCCATGTTAGGCCCTCTTCCAGTCTGGGTGTTATTTGTTCCCTGGCCCTGGATTATCTTGGAGCAGGCACTTCTGCGATGCTGTGATTTGGCGATTATTGTTCTTGACATTTTCCTCCATGGAAAAAGAAGAAACTTCCTTGTGACTGCACTCTGCTGTTCCAGGCACATGCACCGCACAGCATCTTTACTATCTACTGATACCCTTTCTGAGGTTAATCTATTGTAAAATTAGATTGTAAAAACGGACACTGTTTCCACATTTACATGCCAGCACTGAAGGACTCGTGGAATAATTCAAATACTGTACAATTCCTTTTTCCGAAATCACTGCAAAATCCATTTGTGACATGTAAACCATGTGAATTAGCATGGATTCTTCCTCAGTTCAATTCATCTTTCAGAGGTAGTTACCCTTCCCAATCTGATTGCCTTAAGAACACAGATTGTCTTCTCTTGATGGTGAAACTGCTTTAATCCCCTTTTGCAAAGGTCAACTAATCTCCAGTCTTAAGTGCAATAGATGCAAATACAGTTCTCTTGCAATGTTCCTTCTAATTTAATTCTCTCCTAAGCTTTCATGTATAAACCTAGTAATGGATCAAGTTTGGAAGGGGTCAAAAGGTTTCTGTTCCAGTAAAATTTAAATTGACGTCGCATACTGATAATGGTTTGCTCTACTTTACTATAAACACTAGCTACTACTCTATTGGCATATCATTTTGTGCAACAACACAGGGATTCCAAAGAGCAGCAGAACATATTCTTTGGTTTGTTGTGAAAGTTAGCACCCGCAACCTGTGACACAGAAGAAGCAGAAATGCATTGGTTTTAATTCACAGTTGCTATGTAGCATCTTTGGCCTAACTTGTTTTATTCCATTGTCCCTAATTGCAGTTATAAAGCAAAAAAATGATGCAGACTGCATACAAATATAAAATTAATAATTAATTACCTACCCCTTGCTGAGACCTAAATAAAGGCCAAAATATGATTTTTATTTTTTTTTTTATTCCTTGGACAAAAAGTTCAGTATTAACCAGCTGTATGTAGTTGCCTTTTTTTGGGGGTCTTTGGTGTAGAATCCCCCTATCTTTAAAATACATTGAATAGGTGCAATCCAGCATGGGGCTGGCTGCAGGCAGGAGAATGGCAAGCACATTGTGAAATATTGACAATGGCGTTTTCGTAGGCAGAACATGCCTGTGACGTCCCACCGAGCTGCATCATGCTTCCTTGTTAAATTCGGAAAAGGACCGGTGTTATCAGCGAGGGACACTTACAGGATTTGATTGATAAATTTACTGCTCTTGTGGATTACCTCGTCCTTTTGTGCAGGACTGGCAGAGTGTCAGGACTGGGTCTTGACAGACACCAGAACATATGTCCATACTAATTTACGGTGAGGACCAGGGAGCCAGAGTGTCGTTAGACACCAGCCCACTGTGACATGGAGTAGAAGGCCTGGATTTTGTTGAATGGCACTTCTTCCTCCTGGACGGCAGCCTTTCCTATGACTGCTCTGTATGATTTCATGATGTACTAAAAGCGCTGCGTGATCATTAATGGAGTACGTGGCAGGGCACAGCAATAAAAGATGGGGTTATTGATTAGCTTGTCTTTTAAAACAAAAGGTTGGATGGAGCTTATAGCTTTACGCAAGGAACTTAAGATATTTTTTTGTTCTAACCTTGTTAGAGTTTCAGGACTGCCTTTTCCGCAGCAAAACACAGGAGGTGGTTGGTGTTGCAGCCGACCTGGCCCCCCAGCGCAGCTCCTGCCCGTGGGCTGCCCACGCTCCCTAGGAAAAACTAATGAGTATTTTTGAAACAAAACACTGCACGGGGTATCAGATTCTAGCACATGAATTATACTTTGTGTGCATGTGTTTTTCGCCAAAGCAGATAAGGGTGGAAGATAAACAAGGTATTACATACCTGGGGGGTATTTTAATTTTCAGGCTGCCCAGGAAAGGGGGGTGGCGGCGGGGAGGGAAGGCTGCCACGAGGCTCCGATCCCCCGGGCTGGAGCGGGGGGCTCGCCGGAGCAAGGACCAAGCAGTTCTGCTCTTTGTTCCCCGGCTGCCTGCGCTAAATGGCTGGAAAACTTCAGTGAGCATCTTTCGTTAGGTTTGCAAAAAGGAGGGGGGGGGAAAAAAAAAAAGAAATAGAGTGGGGAGAGAGAAAGACAGGAACAATCCAAATGTGCCCTGCCAGCCTGAAATAGCTCGCCACAGGTTTGAAATCCATTTCCCACAATGGTAAGAATTAAAAAGCCACAAAAGCCGACCTGTACATTTGTGCTGTATGAGGATTGCTGATACACAGCAGAGCTGTCATTTTAGGAGGAAATCATCCATCATCTGCCTGCTAGTCCCCAATAATCACCTTCTATTACAGTCAGATTGAATCTTCAATCGGTGGCGTAATGCCAGTTTTTCCACAGTTCTCAGTTTCCTGTTCTTTACAGAGGTATTCAAAATAATTTGCCATTCAAAGTCTACAAATGTAGCACTCGCAGAGAATATTATTATTGTTAGCATGTTGCTTCTAAAGCAAATCTGTGCCGAAGCATAATTTGCTGAATTAATCATTGGTCACCCATTTACATTCCTCTCCCCTTTTCCGCCCCCCCCCCCTCCACCCCCCCCACCGT
>VZSF01006623.1:72028-84441 GCA_013398295.1 Chionis minor
CCAGTTAAGATTTTGTAATCGTTGTTGTTGTTGTGTTTCATACACACTGATGCAATGTACAATTTGAAAAAGATGTTGAGCAATGACCGTATTGCTAACGATAAAAGCAATGACCTGATTAGAAAGACTCCATCAAGCAGAAAGCTGAGGGTGCCAGCGCAAGGAAAACTCACAGAGATAAAATGCGTAGTGAAAATGGCAAATGTTAAGATGGAGTTTAGGATGGGTTTTATGGCATTTCCTTCTCTTCTAATTGATGGTGTACGGGAATACAGGGAAGACAATGAAGATGTCCAAAGCCTCAAAGATTCCTGAGCAGGCAAGATATCATGGGGAGTATTTTGGCGGTATTGAGGGCCCAACAAAACTTACCCATCTTTTAAATACTTAAAATGTATGTGAATTTTCACATCACTTTTCCCCTTCTCCCCAGTGTGAATTAAGATGCAGCCTTGTACTAAATTGAATCTCTGCCTATCTTTCACAGTCCTTGTGATTGCCTCTGCTTTTCACATGTCATTTTAGTCTTCACCAAATAGATTTCTTTTAGCTTTTTGCACAAAATTGAAGTACTGTATTAAAGCAGAAGCCTTTAGGGCATACCATTGTTTTTTTTTTTTTCCTTTTGGAAAATACGTAATAGTAAAATTTAATTACTGCACCTACTACTTAAGTAAAGTTTTGGTTCCTCTATCCAAAGTCCAATTTCCTACTTTGTGGTTAAAGCTCCAGTGTATTTTGAGGGCAGTGTACTGTTACATGCCTGAATTCAGCAAAGGAAAATAGGAAATAATTCACTCTGGCTTGAAAAGGGTGGGGATTTCTTTGTTTCTTTTTATATTTATTCAGGAAAAGCTGACAATCGTCCCACATTAATGAACAACACCATCAATCAAAGTGCTGACAATGAGCGGAAAAGCGAGGTAGATGTCAGACTGACGGCATATTGCTTTTTTCAGCTAGGCCAGGGCTGTTTATAGCACTTTTCACTGGCAAAACTCTGGCTGCAGCTCGACAGGAATAGAAAGCAGAATCAGAAATTGCATGTGGAAATTTGCTGCTGTGCTTTGTAATTTGAAATTATCATTGAAATCCAGTTGCTATTGCATTGTTTTCATGGTTTTGCTTTGCAAGGTGGCAGGGTTTTTTTTATCTCCTGGTGAAGAGCTGCCGAAACTTGCTTCAGTAGTCAAGAGACTGCTCAACTGATGCTGCAGCACCTTGCAAATAGAGCAGAGGCGAAAACAAAACTTGGATTATAATCCAGACTCTCCCTGGAGTCCCCTGCTCTGTGAAGGGAGAAAATCCTGACTGTGGGCACCTTTTTCCTGCCTTTTTTTTTTTTTTTTTCCTTTCTCTTCTTTCTGGGCCATTTGCTTCCACCAAGGAGAAGCTGCCCGGTTGCCTGTGCCGCTAAGCGGCTGTGTGCCTGGGACGGGGCTGCTGGTACCGACAGGCTTTGCTGCGTGAGGAGGGTGATGGGCCACCCAATTTATGGAGGATGGAGGGATGCAAATGTCCAAAGCTGAGTAGCTAGATGTACCGAGACCTGGACCGCAGTGGAAATAAACGCTGTGACATAACAGAAAAAGAGTATTTTTGTCCACTGCCCAACCCGTCAACTCATCTCCGTCCTCACTCGGTCTTTCTGGAAGACATGGGTTACCTCCGTCACCTCTTAAAATAGCCAGCTAAATGCCTACCTCGGGAGTCTCCCTCCCTTATTCAGGACCTGTACTTTAAAGAACATGTATCCATTCCCTCTCGCCTCCCCTCTCAGCTGAACCGACACCAACTTTTGCTTAAACACTTGGCCTGACACAGCGCTGCGTAACTCCTCTGTAGCTGTCGGGACTGTGCTACTCTCCAGCAGCAGCAGCAGCGCGGGGCCGGGGCTGCGGGGCAGTGAATCAAGCTCCGTTTCTTTAAAGCCGTTAAGTGTGTTATTGGAAATCGCTTGAGTCATTGCCCCGCTGCACGACCTTGGGCAAGTCATTTCCCCTGGCTGCGCTGCCGTTTCAGCCCTCACCCCACATCTGTCTGGTCACTATAAAGTGTAAGATCATCAGGGCAGGGCTCTATCTCTCACAGACATGCACACAAGCATGAACACGAGATAAAACAGAGAATTCTGGCTCAAAAAAAGGGGGAGGGAGTGGTGAATACAAAACCCAGGAATGTTTTGGTCATTTCTGCTTTGAGAATTTTGTAAGAAAGCAGTTTTTCCTACTTCTCTGCCGATGTGTGGGAAAACTTTTATTAAACTTTTCCATATTTGAAACATCTGAGAGTTTTGAGTTTCCCTTAATTGTCTCTTTCCTACCCTCACTCAGCACAGAGAAAGAGGAGGAAAATGGGTAAAAATGATTAAACTGAAAAATAATGTCGGAGGGCGTCAGAACTTGACGTTTCCTTTTAATGCTTTGGAACTTTCCAAAGACGAGGAAGTCATGAAAGGTTGGAGCAGCAATTAAAAACAAATAAAAAAAAAAAAAAAGAAATAATCCCATACAAGGGATTTCATAGAAGGCTCTGAAGCTTCAGGAGCTTTAAATAGGAGATTTTTACAGCTGTTTCCTTTCCTCTGCATTTTCAGTGGAAGGACATAACACAACCTCGGGGTAGGAGGTGTCTCCCGTGACCAGAGAGCATCCCGGCAGGGACTGGCTTGGTCCAGATTGCAGGGTTTTAGCCTGACATCTCTCTGTTACTAAATACCTTATGGTCTCACACAGCAGACTGATATCCTCTGCCACGGGAGGGGATCATCTCGGCCGGCTGACGTTGGGTCACTGTTTGGTACTATGACACACAGCAGACTTGTATAAAACCAGAAAGGGCTGTTTCTGTGTTAGGAAGAGACTTGGACGGCTCCTGTGGGTCAGCCCTGAAAATCAGCTTGGCCAAACCCCATCTGGCTCTTGGCGGGGGGCTGGGTTTAACCCTTGGTTTAACCCCCTTCTCTGCCACAGTCATCCTGCTGGGTCCTGGGCACATCCCTTTGTGCTCCCTGCTGCTCCCTGAATGACGTGAATGTGTTGCAGCTCCCCAGGGTGTGATTGAAGGCTGGGGACATTAGGGATAGCTTGGTGTTCAAGGTTCAAGACCTGGAAAGGCGCTAGCCAAAAAAACACACAATCTATCCCAGACTGATAGGAACAACACAAAGAAGTTCCAGCTCTGGAGCCCCCTAGATAAGAAGCACATGGACCTGTTGGAGTGGGTCCAGAGGAGGCCACGGAGATGATCAGAGGGCTAGAGCACCTCTGCTGTGAGGACAGGCTGAGAGACCTAGGGGTGTTCAGCCTGGAGAAGTGGAGGCTCCGGGAAGACCTTGGAGCCCCTTGCAGTATCTGAAAGGGACCTTCAAGAAAGATGGAGAGGGACTTTTTACAAGGGCCTGTAGCGATAGGACAAGCGATAATACCTTCAAACTGGAAAAGAGTAGATTTAGATTAGATCTCAGGAAGAAATTTTTCTCCATGAGGGTAGTGAGACACTGGCACAGGTTGCCCAGGGAAGCTGTGGCTGCCCCATCCCTGGAGGTGTTCAAGGCCAGGTTGAATGAGGCTTTGAGCAACCTGGTCTAGTGGGAGGTGTCCCTGCCCATGACAGGGGGATTGGAATTAGATGATCTTTAAGGTCCCTTCTGATCTAAATCATTCTGTGATTCTAAGTGAAAGACATGCGGTAAACTTGTCATTTAAACTTGTCCCTTTACTCCTGTTTTCACTCCTATAACTGACCAGTACTCATGCAGCCTTCTCCCCTTTCATGCTTATGCTGCAGTTGTAGTCATATTCGGGACAAACCCAGCGCCAGTCAGAAAGGCTCTCTTTTCCATTTAGCAGCCTCCAAAGGCCAACGGGAGAAGATCTGAATGAGTGGATGGTGTTCTGAAAGAGCAGAGGGGACTCTCAGCAGGTTATGGTGTGCAGGGTGCCCCGTGGGACACCAGCATTCAGGCTCTGGCCCTTGGGGTTTTTTTGTGTGTCCCTGGAATGCATTTCCCACCATGCAGCCTCTCCTGGTTGCTTGTAACCTTCCTGCAGCGGCGAGTACGATTCCACTGAGGACCTGGTGTAAAGCTGCGCGGTGTTTGGCTTTCCTCAGACATGTAACTTTCTTTTTAATGCTGTCCAGAGGGATCTACCTTAGAACAGGATTACGGATCACCTCCTGGAGCTTTGGTCCTTCTTCCTCTGAGACATGCCGTGCTTCTTTACCAGGGCCGGCTGCAGGTACCAGTTTACGGGGGTGCAGACAGGGTAACACTGCAGGAGGATGAATGTACAAATAAGGCATCTTGTACAATGAAAAGCCACCCCACAAAGTGGGGTGGAAGTGGGTGGAAATACTGACTCTGTTGAGCTTAGGGAAACAGCCGCCCTCACACCTCCTTCATCATCTGAAACAAATGAAAACGGGGCTGATAAAATTCATGATGCTATTCCCAGCTGTTTCGTTTAAAGGAAAGTTTCCTTACGTGCAAAGTAACCGAAAACTAGAGATGTAATTGCTACAAAATGTAACAGTATCTAGCAAAAATTACAGCTACTCGATGAAATATATATTTTCTCAGCATCAGCATAAAAGAAAGAACATTCTCATCCAGAAATGGTATGTAAATAAATAAACTCTAATTGGTTTGACAATGCCCCTTTTCCTGGCAGTGCCAAGAATCCTAGCATTGTAATTACACAGTTCTGGGCAGACATGTGGTTTCCATTAAGAAAGACTTGTGATTGACTGAGTTCATGAGGCATGTCAGAAAAAACACATCAATGTCTTTATAAAATGAAAAAAATAGATCCAAATTTACTTCCAACTTCATGAGAAATGTGCATTTGTAAATACTCTGAACATGGTACAAGAACTAGAAGTAAGTTGCTATCAGGAAAATTTGCCAAATGCACGTTGGAATATAAACTTCGACAACTAAATGCACCTACTTGTATTTTTGTAAGGAGAAGTTCTTGCATTTTTTGGTGAGCATTTAAAGTTTTCCTAACCTTTTTTTCCCCCAGTTGTTTCTATTCAGCAGTGTAGTAATTGAAAATGTTTCCAATGAAAATGAAAACGATATTCAAAGTCTACCACATTTTGTTTTACCTACATCATGCAAGAGCACTTAGAACTAAGACACAAGCTTTAAGAGCAAAAAAACTGCATGCAGTTTTTCTTCTGGGAGGAAGGAAAACTGGCTAGTTAGGTAAGGGAAAATTTTATCTAAGAATATTTTAAACTAAAATTCTAATGACTTGTTTTAATCACTTAAAGTGACTAAAATGTTGGATAGTTTATTTTCTGCCTTAGCATAAATACTTTTAAAATGACAAACATTTTAGGATGCTGCCAAATACTGTCATCTCTTGGCAACCTTAACATTTTATGCTAGATGTATTTTTCTTGACAACAAAACAATTCTGTCTGTTTCTCCTCCTTCCCCCTTTTGAAAGGCAGCAGTGGCAAATACAGGGTGTTTTTTAAATGGATTATATCTGTGATGACTTCTATATATAAATACTCATTTAAAATCTACTGACTTTAAAAAAAAAAACCCACACTTTTGGGGTCACTGACTGTGTCCTTTTACAATTGTGCTAAATAATAAGATTTCTTTCTTGACCCCTCCCAGTATAAATTGGAAAAAAAAAAAAAAATCTTAATTCTGTGACAAGAAACATTGCTTTTATGGATAGGTCAGTGCACAGTGAATCCAGCTGTCCTGCCTGTGACTCACTGCTCTGCCACAAGCTCCTGGCATGGATGTGGGCAAGTCATTTAATCCGTTTTGTGCCTCCACCTCATTGTTCTGAGGTTAAAATCCACTAATCACTGTGAAGTGCTCGCATGGCGCAGCAGGGAGGTTCAGAGAAGTACCAAGATACAGGAAATCTAGCAAAGGATTTGAATTGTGCAGTATGTCCGCAAAGCATTTTAATAATTTTTGAACATTTTAAAAAAAACTTTTAAACCTTTTACGCATTTTAAACTCCTAAGAGATGTTGAATTAGGAAGCAAAGACTACTCTGTTAGGCAACTGTAGACAATGGTAACAAGAAAAAAATATAGATATGGTCTAAGTTGTTAAAATGGTACAGGAATAGGAGTTGAGCCATATACACACACATTTTTTAAATACTTAGAAAGATTTAGAAGAGCAAGCTGTAGGATGTTTATAAAGTTCACGGGACAAAATCACTTGTAGGGAACCAAGCGTGAAGCTTTTGGCTCAGGAACGAGCACTCTATCGCTTGCAAACACCTTTGGAGCTTGGTCAGTATGTGATGGGCTCCTTTAACTTATGTCTTGCTCCCTAGAGTTAGTTTGGAAATGTGATTTATTTAGATCATTCTCAGTTGTCACTCCAAACAGCTTACAGACTGGACAAAAGGGCTTGTATGACACCTTTTGACCAACCAGTCCATGCTATTAAATTTGCTCACAGCAGAGAACCCTGTCTTGCAGAACTGGGGTTTTTTTTTGTATTTTAAGGAATAGCAGGAGTCACAATCTCAGTTTTTAAGTGGGTCCTCTACAACAAACTTCTCAGGAAGGAGAAACTATGGGCTTTCCTCAAATGACTGCACACCATAAAAATCTGTCTTCACTTGTTCGCCGTAACCTTTGTGCATATTTGCATGCTATATCAATAACTGCTTTTGTAAATAAGCTTTTAGGTAGTGTGTTTAGAGAAATGATAGTTTGCAGGGGATGTACGTAAATTTTGGAGATCCACAGCTGAATTTCCGATCCTGGTACTGCATTTATAAATCACAGCAATCTGCATAGAATACCTAAGTGTGTCTGTAGTATATCACATCGACCTAAGAGTCACTGAAGGAGTGTCTCTACTCACTTTGTTCCTTGGAACAGGCTCTGAGTGTTTTAAAGCGTGTGGTCAACATGAAAGTAGCTTGGAAAAGTCCCCATCTTCACTTTGCCAGCTGCGCTCTCTCAAAGGGGAATAATAGCACTGTGAGAGCCCGGAGGAGATGGGGAGGTTTTGAGCACCCACTGATTGCAGAAGCAGTCTCTTCATCTGAATATGATGAGCAGTTTCTGGAGCCAGTGCATGTTTTATTAAAAATGCTTTTTATAGAAAGGATATTTCGTTCATAGTTTCTCATAGTACAGTTTCATTATGCTGTGCTTTTCTGCTCTGTATATAGTAATAGTATTACTGATCAGCCCTATTAGCAAGGTTTCAAAAGAACAATTGTGTCTCTGTGAAACGTTGGTACAGCAGTTAAAAATAAAACTTCCAGACTGATTACAAAATCAGCACGGTACTGATGGCAAGAGAAACGCTCCCTTCGCTGGAGTGTCTGCCTGTCTACATTTTGCTGTGAGTCTGGTGTCTTGGTTTTGGAGGCAGAAGGACGTAAGGACATTGGACTCCGCTGAGGTAGCCTGCAGTTTTGATGGGTAGTCCGGAAAGCTTAAAGCTATTATTATTATTTAAAAAAAAAAAAAAAAAAAANAAAGCTCAGTTTAACATAAATAGTTCTGGTATGGAGGGATTGGTTTAATCCTCCATTTTTCTAGGTTCAGCGCCAACCCTTGCCACTGAGGTTTGGTGTCTGTGGCTGATGGCCTCAAGTTGTGTCAGGAGAGGTTTAGGTTGGATATTAGTAAAAACTTCTTTACCAAAAGGGTTATCAAGCATTGGAACAGGCTGCCCAGGGAGGTGGTGGAATCACCATCCCTGGAGGTATTTAAAAGATGGGTAGACGTGGTGCTGAGGGACATGGTTTAGGGGTGGTTTTGGCATAGGTTTATGGTTGGACTTGATGATCTTGAAGGTCTCTTCCAACCCAAGTGATTCTATGACTCTATGACAAGCACAACTGAACACGGTGGTCTAGCAAGCACCCTGTGCACAAATGATCCAGTTGAAGTCAATGGGGGTGTGAGAAGAAGGGAGACTTTTTGCTGAAGCTTCCACCCAGGTTGCCTGCTTAGTGTTCTTATCATCGGCTATTAGTTGCTCTTTGACTTTGCAACTTCTCTTTATCAAGCAACAGAGGGGATTTTGGTGAATATAAAGTTTGTGTTTTGGTTAGCTTGTGGCGTGTTAGCAAAGATAGAGATGAAATCGGCCATATTAGTGTCTGTCTGTTGGGGATTCCGGAGGTGATACAACAAAGTCCCACTTGTTAATGAAGCTATAGCACTATAGTGGCATCTGTCATGTAAGAATATTTGTGAATCTTCTCCTTGTAATTAAGCAGAGCTGTAGGAGTCTCTGTGCCTGGGAAAAGCGTGCTGTTGGTTTGGGTGTCTAGCTTTGAGCATTTGCTCTGCAGTCAGGAAGTTTATGACAAAGCAGACATGTTGGTGGCAATGGTAGGGACAGAGCCTTATCCTCCTTCTTGCCTTGCCTATGATAATGACCCCAAAGCCCTGCTGTGTGGACAGAGGCAGAGGAAAGGGGGATTGCCAGCGTGAAATCTGTGCACGAAATGGGGGATAAGTCATAATTACCGTCAAGAATCTGGCAATCCTCATTCTTAGTATAAGCCTCACAAGGCTTTGGGGGGACCTGGCCACCTTGGAGTAGCTGCTGTGAGAAGCAGTGCATCTCCTGGGAGCGCCTCCACATAAAACTGTTCGGAGCAGTGTCGAGCTGTGATCCAGGATTTCCACCCTGAAGAGCTGTGGGGGGTGGTTTCTGATGCCAGACAGCTGTGTGGCTGCTGATCCAGCTGCACCGCATTTGGGGAGAGGAAATTCAGGAGTCAGTACCACAGGGGCAGGCTTTTAGTAGCATCAGATGTTTGGGGCTGAGCTTTTCTATGCGTCTTCCAGCACTGCTTTACCAGGCTACACCTCCTCTGCTGAGACGATGTTGCTAGTCCATCTGTTCACAGCTCCAGAGATGATGGCTAAGATGCTGAACGCTGTGTTAGTGAGTAGCCTAATCAACCTAATCAGATTCACAAAAATACAAGGATCTTAGATGCTCTGTAGGAATCTGCTTTTCCATTGCCTTGAAAGGAAAGTTAAGCATGTAAACTGAAGTTGAGGTATCTAGATACCTTTGTGGATCTTGGATGGAAGCAAGTCACTTAGGCGGTTTTGAATATGATATCTGTAATATACCACTTTGCCTCTTGTTTAAATATTTATGGGGAAGACTCAGGGCGAGGCAGGGGGGTGATAAGGCTGACTGTAAAGTGAGAGAGGACATTGGGCGCTCTCTGATGTCATTGCAGATGAGTCACTTCTCCACATTAGACTAATTTTTACAGTGGCTTATGAGCCTTACCAGTTTAAAAAGAATCCTTTGAAGAGATTTTTTTTAAAGCCTTTAAAGTGACTGGGCAAGTTCAGGGGACAGCTTTTTCCTTGTCTTTTTTTGATTACTACTTGGCAGGGAACTGGACACTAGAGGTTTTTCACTTGTTGGTTGTACCACCGGCTACCCAAATTCCCCCTCTGAGAATACCTAGAGCAGGAGGATTCAGGGAGTTTAAGCTGCAGGAAATTCCTCTTTTGGGGCAGATAAGAAACTCCCAAGTTCAATGGAAAACCCCCCATATTTGCATGAGCTGAGATTTCTCCCCATAGTTTAAATACTTGTCTGTATTTGCTTCCTTTGGATCATCCAAAGCGGTTAACCTTGGTGGGGTGTCTCCGTCCTCCCACCCGTGCACTGTGATCCATTCTTCTGAACGGCACGTATTGCCCCACATTGTTGCATCCCCACGGTAATTAAATGTGCCTTCAAAGAGCACTGAAACAGGTAGTCTTCAAGCTTGCCGCTTAATTACTTTAGCTTTGTCCTGTTGCTCCCCATCACTGCGCAATCGGTATCGCGCACTGCTATTGGAAACAGATACCTGAGGTATGGCCTCTGAGTGGCTTAGGTTATAGCGCAAGATAGTTTTAATAGGAATATACAGTCAATTACACTTTCAGGAAGGCAAATAAATGAATGTACCTTTTCGGAAAGCGCATTTATAGATGCAAAACCTCCTCATGTTTCCTTTTGGTTTCTTTTTTTTTTTTTCTTTTAATCTTTCGATTTCCAGGAAACGCAACCAAGTAGGAGACAAAGCTTTTGCAGTGAAAATGCCAAATAGAGTGCTTGTTTCATTTAAATACCTGCCTTGAAAAGCAATAATCTTACATTTAGAAAAAATTACAATGCAGGATAGAGAAGAATGAAAGCGTGGAGTCCAGGTCTATTTGTCCTTTCCAAGGGAAAGCGGGGTTACGGAAAAGCCTTCTAATAAGGTGAATATGCTCCAATGCGCATTCGATTCTTTTTTTTTTTAATACTCAAGCTATTTCTGCAGCCTACTTTAAAATGTTACATTAAGATGTGATTGTTTTCTGCCTGTTGGACTTCCCCCTGCAGCTCCAGCCACACCTTGCTGCTTAAACCGTCCCATTCATTGTCCTCTGAGCAAGACTTTAAAGTGGTAATGGCATGCAATATTCCATCCCAAAATCCATACATCTTTTTTACATGTTCAGATTGTGATATATGGACCTTAAAGCAAATTAACGTGTGTGCCACTGCAGATCTGTGTATGCTGTGTGCAGTGCGGGACGTTACAGAATAGAAATAATACAGTATTTAAAATGGAAATGGTGATACGTTTGCAGGTAGCACTTGTCTTTGTTATTTTCTAGGAGAATCTGGGGGCATTATGATGCCTCTAATGTATGTATATTCTAATAGTAATGCATGCTGCAGTGATAATCTCCTGTACCAAAACAAATAACACATATTAGAATACAGAATTCAAAATTTTATGATTGTTAGGTAAAAAGATTTTCAAATTAGTTTTTAATGAGTTCTAATATTCTAATACAACACAAATTTTCAAGGCAGAGGTGCTTTTTTAGATTTTTTTGTTTGTTTGTTTTTAGACAATGGGATACAATATTACTTCATGAGATAACATTTAATTAAAATATACTAATTTATGTATTTGTTTATTAGTTTTATCCCTAAAGCAGCAAAAACCTCTGCGTAATTTTTATGAAAAATGTAAATGAGGACTTTGGCATCACTAATAAAGTGGAATTAGCATATATTTTAAAAATGGCTTGTTTCACTTTAATAACATGTACAGCAATAACTTTAAAGGTGCCGCTTTGACTGGGAGCTCGGCGAGTTTGCACTGAGGCAGCAGAGGGGTCCTGTCTTTCCCTGGACAGATGGACAGATGTTGAAGCTGTGGTTTATTGTCCCGTTGAGCTCTGTGGGACCTGTGTGAAGTGCCCCTCGGTTTGTTGCATCCTCAGCTTGTGCCTGATGCTGATTTACGCCGTGGGTGGACGTGCCGGTGGACGTGGCTCCCTCAGACTGAAGGCGTCTCCCGTGTTGGCTTGAGCTGAGGCAGGATCAGACTGCTCTGGGAATAACCTTCCATTTTCCTAATTTCCTTTTTAGCTTTATTAGGTTTTACCTGATGAGGTCTCGTCAAAAAGAAAAGTTTCCTCTTATTACTTTCAGCGTATGAAGAGTTGCAAGGCGAAAGCCCAGTCAGTCCTGAGACGGACAAAATTTCCATTGAAGTTTATAGGAATTTTGTCTGAGAAAGGATTGTTACGATCAGGCCTCGAATTTTTATCCTGTGATATAATGCATCACTGCAAGACAAGCAGGGTTGCTGGCAATCTGCTAATGAGGCTGTTTGTGTTGGAGTTTCTTTGTTGTTTTAATCATAAGTATTTTTACAAGATCCCGTGGCTCGCTGTAGGCCTGATCCTTGGTGTCAGGGGGGGCTGCGCTCCGCGGGGTCGGCTCCGGTGAGCCAAAATCTGCGGCAGATAGTGTGGCTGGGTGCAGAAAGAGGGGCCGGCTGGGTTTCCAGCAACCAGTCTTGATGTTTTGGGCTTGTTTGGGAGTATCTGTATGCATAACCTAGAAAGAAAAAGCAGCATCTTCCTCCCTCTCCCTCCTCTCCCAGTTTCTCATCTCTCTCTTGGTCTGCCTGTAGGAATAATAAAATTGAAATACAGGAAGGCAAACAGTTTCAGAAACCTTTTGAGAGTGCAATGCCAAGCATTAGTTTCAGCGGCTAAAATACAAAAAAAAAAAAGGTGGAAGCTGGCGCTGTGGCGGGGCGGTCTGCGATGGGTGGCACAGGGATCTGTGCAGCGGGAGCGCCCACCCTCTCTGTGTATGTCCCCCCCCGCAACACCCCCCTGAGACCCCTTCCTCAGTGCCCAGTGTGGGGGGCTCCCTGGCCCCCTGCCCCAGTGCGTGAAATGTGAAGAACCGTCTTCAATGCTCCTTCGTTTAAACCTCCCAAGGGGCTGAGATGCCACTGGGGGTCCCCATCTCCCCCACCCCACAGTATTTTCCCTGTGGAAAATACTTCCCAAACACAGCCGGCCCCTTCCCCTCATCCCCCCACTCCCCCCCCCCCCCTCCCACGCCTTACCTT